>JAFIRS010001935.1:55000-272506 GCA_018342105.1 Gonioctena quinquepunctata | reverse complement strand
AAATAGCTGTTTCCATCTAACCCGAATCTGAAAAAAAACCGCGGTGGTCCCCATACCGTTTCCGTGATATAATGACTTTCCCCTTTTTAAAAGAGGCCCCGGTTTTTCGTTTAAAAAAAATACCACAATCCCCCCTTTTTTTTCCAGCAAACTACAAACACCGAATAAATTTTTTCTTTAAAATTTTCCCCAAAAAAAATTTTTAAAAAAAAATATTTCCTTTTAAAACAGTTACAAATAAAAAATTTTTCCCCACCTTTTCAGATAAAATTTAAAACCCCCCCTTTTTCTTTTTTCAAAAAAATAAATCCCCCCCAAATTTTTTAAAAATTCATATAAAGTTTTCTTCCCCTTCATTCATATTACATTGTTCATATTTGAATTTAAAAATTTTTAAAAATTTTTTTGTCTTTAAACATGAAAAAAAATTTTTAAATAAAAATCTTCAATATCTGAAGTTTTTTTTTTTCAATTTTTCAGGATTCATTAGGTTTTTTTTTTGAGACACCATTGTTCCTGATACTTTTTGGGGTTAAGGGTTTGGTAACCTTTTGGGGAACCCCTCACAACTACAGGTTTTTTTTTTTAAAAATTTCAATTTAAAAAAAATATTTTTTTTGTCAAAGTACCAAACACTTGTTGAAAAGCTTGTTATATAAATACAAAATACAGATAAACAAAAAAAAAAACACACAATCATATAAATAAAAAAAAATGAAAAAATGTCAATGTATAAATTAAAAATCAATGACAGATGGAAGCTTGTATAAAAAATAGTTCGAATAAAAACTAATCAATGTAAGGTTGATAAGAACAGTTTCAGAAGGGTTTTCACCCAGGTTTTAGAATAAGTATTGCTTTAAACGGTGCGGAACTTTTGAACACAAGGGATATTTTTAGATCCTTGGCAAATGATTTATATTTTTTTCCCCTTGTAGATTTGGTTCTTGTTTCGGGGCGGGGTTTTTCTTTTTTGACCTACTTTGTCTTGTGATGAAATTTTTGTCGAGACAGCTGAAGTGAATTTTTTTTTTTATGAATCGGGTGTAGCGTTTCTAAAATTTTTTACAACCCCGTTAGTATCCTAAATTTTTTAAGCCCCGGGGAGAATCTAGATATTTCCCCACTATCTTGGGGCTCGTTTCTTTAGGAAAAATTCTGAAAAAATTGGTTACAGGCCCCCCAGAATCTATACCCATCTTAAGGGGGGTTCAAGTGTGCAAAGTAATAAGCTGTTCTGGCTGTGAAACCCTAATTTTTAGGGTTTGATAACATGCATCCAAAACTATTTTTTTTCACAAAAAATTACTATGGTCGATAAATGTTTATTGTCAATAAATAGGCCCGGGGAATCGGGGAGATATTTTATTTTTTATTTCTTCATTACCGATATGGGTTTGGGACACTGCAGTGGAAGATCAATATATTGGTTTTAAATATCAAGAGTAGTAGGTTTTATTGCAAAAGTTTTTAATGCTCCCAAAATCTTGCATTATGTTAGAGTGTAGTATCGTTTTTTTTCTTCCCCCAAAAAGGGAAAAGGTTAAAAACAAACAATGAATTTTTTTCCCACTTTTATCTAAAAAACCCCCATGTTCACAAAAAAGTAGAAAAAAAGGGGGGGTTAAAAGGGCATCCTTGTGGACCCCCATTTTTTTATTGAGGGCTTTGAATTTGTTTTTTTTTTAAATTTCTTTTTGGCGATCAGAAAGGTAACTCTGAAACCATCGGAGTTTGTTCTTTTTGAACCCTTAGTGTTGTAGTTTTTTCAAAATATTCCATGAAAAGTTGTTCCTTACTTTTTAGTTCATTGAATGCACATTTTCCACAATAAAAATATTTTAAAATCTTGTTCTTCGGGGGGTTGGGTTCCACTTTTAAAATTTCAAACTAAACCATTTGTATACCTTTTCCTTTTGAAAATGGGAATTTTGCTTCTGCTGAGACAAAAAACATGGTCTCAGCCAACCCAACAATTTTTGTAATTTTTTTGGGGTATCCAGAAACTTTGATCTTTTCTGGGGGTCATTTCCCCACATTACTGTTCCCCCCGTGTTCTACTTCCTGGTTTTCTTCTGTTCTTCCCCACGGATGGAGATGGATGGTAGAATTGGGCCTGACGTATTTTGGTCCCGGTTTTAACAACCCCCTTTGGAAGACACCGGTGGGGTTTATCCAGTAATGTTGCGCCTGCTTAGCAGTAATACTAGCGAGTTTAGTTTTTCCTGGGGTTTCGAAATTGACGGTGGTTTTTTGGGGAAAACTTCCCCGCTGACTGACTTTTCAATTTCCAGCAATCTTGTGTGTTTCCTTTATTTCATGCGTTTTCAGGAGGGTTTTCCAGTTTGGTAGATGAAAATCCCCAAACTGTTTTTGCCCTGGAACAGTGAATAATCATTCATCGGTTGTAGCTGAAATTTTTTTACTTTTAGGCAGTGGTGAATAAATTTTTTGTCAACCCAAAAAATTCCCCTTTAAATTACCAAGATATTTCGGGGGTAGTGGCTCATTTAAAAAAGGTTGGTCTTTCCCCCCTCTTTTCCCCCAGTGGGAGTTAAAACCCCGGGAACGGCGAAAAAATTTCGAGGTCCCAAGGGGTTTCGGGCCCCCCTAAAAAAGGAAAGGCCCCCCTGATCTTAACTAGTAAAGTTTCCATTAACTTCTGAGGGGGTTTGGGAAAAAATTGGGAAGGGTTTAAAAAAAAACTCTGAGCAACGGTAAGGAGGCATATCCCCAAAAAAAAGAATTCCCCCCGGGGCCATTTTCTCCGAATTTTAAAAAGTGTCACCCCAAAAAATTAATCATGGTTTTCTGAATCGAAATGGTAGTTTTTTAGTCCCAAATGAAACCGGTTTTTTGAATGGTATACAACGATTTTCGCCCGACGGTCATCTTTGGCTTTTAACGTCACTAAACACTTTTTACAAAAAAAAATCCCAAACTTTATCCTGCCTTCCGGGGGAATCTAAATTAGGCTAAATTTACTCCCCAGAAAAAACCAAACCTAATTTTGACGTCTATATTCTGAGCATCTGTGTTAGCTGTCGCTTAGTTTATCTTCCTGAGTGGTCTCATCATTTTCGACCTTGAGGTGTTAAAGACGCTTCCATTTCCCAAGGAACGAACTAGAGCTTCACTGCATTTCTTGAAGTGTGTCAATCTTAGGGTCCTTTGTATGTCAGCACATTTCAATCCATCTCAAAAAATGTACAACTCTTCTTTGAAACCCTTTTCGGGATCTGGGAGCCCAAGCCGAATAAGATTCTGCCCGTCTGTTTCAAATTCCTGCAGACTTTCACCAGATTTCTGAACACGTGTTTTCAACTGTGCCCGCCGCGGTACAGCTGTTCTCGATGTTGGTCGCCGTATCTCAATTCAGAGTCGAAAACCAGAGGTCGCCATATTGCGATGCTGGTTTTCTGGGATGACCTGCAACATCGCCAAAGCAGGTCCTCGAAGCCCCTATGACTAGTGCAGTAACCTTTTCTTCATCGTGCCATCCATTGGTCATTGCCGCAGCTAAACTATTTTCTATACAGTATCGGAAACATTTTATCTGGGGTATAGACAGAAATCTACACGAGCAACAAAGGAACGCAATGATATGATAATACCACATAAACAAGATAGACGACTGCTGTGCGCCCCTCCTGTACCTCACCCGACGCATTAACTGACCACGTGGCAATGCGACACAGCGACAACTTGTCGAGCCGTGGTTGCAAAAAAAACACAAGATCGTGACAATTATTACCTTTTGAAACATGCCGCCCATTTAACAAGCGCAGAGAAAAGTACATAGATTCGGCTATTGTTTGGCCCAAAAATGGTGGTTTGTTCGAACATTTTATAAAATAATTCCGTACACAAAATATTTAATTTGGTTTATCTTTTCTTGTAAATATTTTTTCTCTCCATTCAAGAAAAATTGTTTTCTGATAGAAATAAGTTTTTGTTTTATTGTCTTACAGAAATATCGTTTGCTTTTGTTTATGTTTGAGAATTTCTTTTGTTTTTGCGGCCACCACGTCACTAAAGATATTTTGATCTACCTGTCGTCCGACAGATTAAATTGAATCAATGATTCAGTTTAATTTGTTCAAATTATCTGAAGTGAAATTATCGTCAATAATTCTTCTTCATTGCACATTCTCCCGACTATCTCTGTGTCGTGACGTAAATATCTTTCCTCGAGCGAGTCGAGGAGAAATTTAATGCTTTCTCAACATAAAGCGCCATTCTTTACGCTCTCAGGAAACCACCGTACCCAAGATGAATACTTTCCGATACTGTATAGGACCATACCAAAGAACAACGCGTGGCGTAATGAATTCGTAACAATATGATCTACAATCAGTTGGTGCCAACCTGAAAGTGGACGATAATGACGGTCATGGAAGCGTAGCATTTTCATTGCGATGTCCATGAGGTCTGTGCAAGCAAAGAACTTTAAAACACAGTTTTTCCACAGGGAAAATGGCCTGATCAACTTTCTAAAGTGAAAAGGCCAAACAACAAGAAGTTCGGTGTGGTATGCTCTCATATATGTATCAAATACGAATATTTAAAACGGGTCATAAGAACAATGTAATGAAAGTCGGGTTACAATGTCTTGCTCTTGTCTTAAAGGCAACGCGAAGAGTGCGCATGCAGGGAAGTCTAAAATTTGTGAAATGTCACCATGACAGTAAATGAAAGTAATTTATTGTTCAATTTTTCGCAATTTTCTTTTATATATGTTGTTTCCTTATGTGATGATTAACTTGAAATCATTATAGAAAACCGACGCCGGTAAGCACACTTCCTCCAACCAGAAGTACTGCCGAATTTTCTATGATTTCCACACAGACGTGGAGATCTTTCGACGAGCTCAACATTGAACTCGGGACTGCCAGCTTAACGTACCCTCATTGGTATAACGCTTGCGAGCTGTGAACATGCTACTACGCTGCAGTTGTACGTCGTTTTGATGCTGGTTTTTTCCTGGCAGGCGGATTAAATAGCCCACAGGTCTTTGTTGTCATTGAGCAAATTCTTCAGGAGATCATGATGTTCATTTAAATGATAGGTAGTTTCGTCATTATTACAAGAATGTTCAGATCATGAATGTATTAAGTGATCTATTCTATGCTCTTTCTACGCTGGGATAAATAAGAAAGGCAAATCAGAAACAACGCTAATGGATTTGTTCTTGGCTACATCGCGCCATTCATTTTGCGCATGCTCATAAATCCATCTAAAATGGAACGGCAAAATCTGTGACTTGGTTGAGGTATGAAGTATTCTTTAAATCACTGCGCGTGCGTACTGATTCAATCTTGCCACCAATATTTTCATTTGAATTCAATTTGTTTTTTCCATTATTATTCAGAAATACATTAACTTTTATCATAATCAATCATTATAACTTCCAAATAATATATTTCATTAATAATTCACAACCCGTCTCATGTCTTATGAACACCATATGGAATAGGAAACACGCATGTGCACTTTTTCTAAAATATTTTGATTTGCACATAAAAACAGCTTTCTTTTTGGCCATGTATGTAGCACCGGAGCTGCCCCGGTGCACGAAACACAGACACCGACCCGTTCTTTTTAGGTGGTGCTTGAAGCCCCGGAGCAACACCGAGAACCTTCCCCTGCCCCCTCTTGCACCTACCAAGAACTTGGTGCAACAAGCCCTTTTTGGTTATGTATAATGTTTATGTTTGACTATCATACACAAATTGCAACAACTAATGTTATAATCTCTGGTAGAATCACTTACAAAATAAAATGAATGGTGTGACTGAAAATAAAGAGTAACAAATAAATGATTACGAGAAAAATATGTATGATATTTTCGATAGCAAAGAGGATTATGATCGGGCTCTATCAGGTGTGACCAAAATTCAGACCCTAGTATATTGTCTGGAATTTTATAGCTTTTTTTTCACCAAGCAACAAATATCCAAATGAATATTTATTAAGATTCATAAAATTCTTCGAAATAAATGAAAAATCCTAAACAACTTGAAACCTCGTGCGCATGTGCAATATGTTTATCATAATACCAAAGATTATTGTTCTACGAACAAGATCCCTCACAGAACAGTTGGCGCAAAAATGAGATGAAATCCTTGAAATTTACTACAATGTTTACATGTCTGTCAAAAATCAGAAGACTGCCCGATTTTTCTTGAAGGTCTGGTGATTTTTCCAAAGTGATTTCTTCGTAAACGGCCTTTTTGGGATCTTAGAAACTTCCACGAAGGAAGAAGAAAAGATAGGAAAGTGGACTGATGTCTCTAGTCGATGAATTGACTTGAAAATTGAGGGTTTTGGAAAATTTCCCTGATGACATAGTTTCATTAAACTTTCCGATACAAACTATTACCAAGCCATTTCACTGCCCATCTCTGCGGACTATTACCTCTTAACAACTAACAACCTAAACAATATCAGGAGTTTATTGTAGATATCATTAAAATATTGCTGAAGTTGTAATCTATGAATCATAGTCTCCGACAGTCTAGGCTGCTTCCAGCTATCTTAGAATGACTTATCCGGAAAAGGTGAGCCCTACTAACAAAGGCGAGTAGACAAAACAATCTAAATCACTTCTTCTTTTATTTTTCAGTAATACCCGCATGATATAATCGGAGGAGGGGGATCTAAACCAAGAAGTTGGTCGGAAGAACAAGGTCCACTATCAAGATCGATAAGGCTAATGACTATTATTAGTATACTTATCACTTTTTAATGAACACATGAATTTCACAAGTAAGCGTGGACTTTTCATTCTATGAAGATATCTTGACTTTGGCTAGTGAATTCCGAACCATCACAGAGGAATATCCACTATATTTAGAATTTTCCATCTCCAAATGAAATATACTTATAGTCAAAAGATTCCCATCTCATGGGCAAATGAAAAGTAGTTCAGAGAAGATACAAATTAATTCATACATATACGAGTCATTTTACTACGAAGATAATTGGAGTTCTTTCAAGAAGATAGTCGTGTGTTCTGCCAAAATAGTGAACATCTCTTAATTTGCCCAAAAGCTGAGACACTATCAGTTTTCACAATTTGGTTTCTTTCACTCAGATAGGACTCGAACCAATTGAAGCTTCGTCCTTTGAAGCTGTAGAGATGAAGCTTACATAACAGTCAAAAGCATTAGATATATCACAAAACACTGCATCGCTCACTTCCTTCAGACTAGAATATAGATTTTTCAGAAAGCGAATTTATTTATTGAAATTATTCATTCGAATGAGAATATTTTATATTGTGAAGTATGCCAACCGAAATTTCAAAAGTGAAGAAACTAGTAATAGAAGGACCAAGAAATTGAAAAAGTTACAGATACTGAAGCACAAATATTCAAATGTAAGTTTGATATATTAGAAACAGTTTTTCAATACGTATTCCTACCAAAATGGGTCATTACATCATTCAATATTCAAAGTTTATAGCACAAATATAAATATGAAGTAAAACATGTTTCAATTATTCAGAAACTCCTAATTTAGGATTACTGATGGTATTGTCAGGATATGTCTGGGGATATTAAATCCCATTGTGAGTACTTTTTTTTTAAATAGCATATGATTTTGTTCCACCCCATGTTTTCTGTTTCATGTATTGCTCACAAGAATGTATTCCTGCACAGTACTTACATTAAATCTCTTAAGGAAACAGAATAGTTTTGACATTGGCCACGAGACAGAAGTATCAATGTACAAATTGATTTCCCCGATATTTCAAAGGATGCCCAGATAAGAGGGAGAAATTGAGGTATGCTGTTTTGAGGTAACATTGATAATGTCACAAAGGCGAGGACAGAAAACAATCTAAATCAGCTTTTCTTCTAATTTTCAGTGACACCGCATGAGATAATCGGAGAGGGTATCTAAACCAAGCAGTTGGTCGGAGAACAAGGCTCACTCTCAAGATCGATAAGGCTAATGACTTTTATTAGTTTAATTATCACTTTTTAATAGGCACATGAATTTCACAAGTAAGCGTAGACTTTTCATTCTATGAAGATATCTTGATTTTAGCTGGTGAATTCCGAACCATCACAGGGTGTTCCATGGCTCTTTAGAAAAAATTATCCACTATATATTTAGAATTTTTCATCTCCAAATCAACTATACTTATAGTCAGAAGTTTGTCATCTCATGGGCAATTTGTTTAACAGAATTAAATATAAAAGTAATGATAAAATATTTGACTTGCTAGTTACAAGATAAATTACAATCACAAGTTGAAAAAAATATTACAATGGACAAAGGTAGTTCAGAGAAGATACAAATTAATTTATACATATACGAAGATAATTTGAATTCTTGCGATAAGATAGTCTTGTTGTCTGCCAAAATAGTGAACATGTCTTAATTTGCCCAAAAGCTGAGAGACTATCAGTGTTCACAATTTGGGTTCTTTCACTCAGATAGGACTCGAACCAATTGAAGCTTCGTCCTCTGAAGCTGTAGAGATGAAGCTTACGTTACAGTCAAAAGCTTTAGATATATCACAAAACACTGCATCGCTCACTTCTTTCAGGAAGCGAATTTATTTATTCAAATTATTCATTGAATTTTAGATCTTTAGCAACTCTGCTAGACATACTAGAATTAGACCGTTTTAAAAGTAAGGTTCCGTTTTGTCCCTGGAAAACTTAGGGCAAAGTTTTGCCGCTGTCATAGTGACAAAAACACAGTCCCTTATGAGATTTTTTGTGTATGCATTAACTTGTCTAGTATATAAATCATTACACTCAACAATAACCTGTTTTCATCACATTTTCGTCAATCCTAGCGAAGTATCCATAGAATAGGTAGCTTGTCATGAAGAACTTAGCAAGAACCATAAAAAATGTAATAATTTATTTATCTGAAACCGATCTTTGAATAGTTACAATCTAATGTAGATCTTTTTGGTTCGATCGTCAATTGCGGATTCAGTGATCCAGCCCTTTTTGATAATTTCATAATTCAATATAAATAAATTGACCTAATCTAACCAACAAAAATGGAGTCCATATTATATATCCATCGTCAATAAGTGAAACTCTTCGACGCATTCTCAAGACTAAAACAATCATTTATAAATCATGAAATGTTGAAATTTCATGCCTATATAAATGAGAACATATTCTCTTAATATTTCATCCCATTCGAAAACCTTGATATTTCCTACATTTTTTTAATACGAAAACACCCGAAGGTCCGAAGCGTTTCCTCGTGTACGATCCCCGACACTTGATGTCACATGACAGGTTTTCCTGACTCCTAATTGGCTAAACCCAATCTATACCAAACTCTGATTTTATGAATGAAATCAAAAGTGACAGCATTTGGAAGATTTTACTATTTCATTCATGAATAGGGTTAGTGATTTCTCTTGTTACTACTCTACTCTTTGGTAATACACAATACACTCCTTAAAATGCGTTTTATTTGGGAGTAGCTCAGGTGCCAGAAACACGGTACAGCTCCGGTGCACGAAGCTCCAAAGAGAAAGATAACCACCCAGAAAGCTGAACAACAAAATTGGTAAACTGTTTATTTTTTTTCATAGTTCGAAATTGAAAACTGCTGCATACGGTATGCATCGTTACTTCACACAGTGCAAACTATTACCGCTAGTTGCTTTGAACTGTCAACTATAATTCCATATGTCTTCGTTTATATGTTGTACTATTGTTTAAATATATTATTTCTCTTCAAACAATGGTTATTTCTCTTTAAACAAAGGTTGTAGTGATATTTTTAGTATCATGGTATTTTCAATTCCTACTGAAACATTACATTGAAAGTTTGGTTGAATTTATGTTTGGGTATATCAATATTCTTGAAACAACCACAATTGGCGCTAGTGTTTGGGTAAATTTATTCAAGTGAAGATCAAATCGATTCTGGATCGAGGAGAATTTTTAAATGTGAAAATTTTGGCAAAACTTTGGGATTTGGGACATAATTTTCAATTTTTGAGGACCAAATATAAAAAAGTCATGCGTGATTTCTATTCAAATGTGGGACACTTACCACAGATTATTGGCTATGTGCACGACAGTGGCGCCGCCTAGCGAACTCAACATTTCGGGACTCGGGAATTATTTGACAGTTAGATGACCAGCCATGTTTTGATAATTGTAAGTTAAAATAAAAAAAAAATAGATTTTATAATGAGAACAGGATTTGAAATCATGAAACATATCTTTACAACTTCAAACTGTGATGCTGAAAGGTAATGAATTAGCTTCAGCACATTTGCCAAATGTTGAAAAACTGAGAATTAACGGCCAAAGTTACTACAAGCCCATATTTTTAGGCAAACCTTGGTGAAATTAACAGCCTACAAAACATCTTTGAATTCAAGTACCCTGCGTTGTTGTTGCGAATTGAGCTGGATTCATTTCAGTTACTTTTCCAGTTATTGGTTGATTTGGTGAGATTACTCTATGTTCCTCCTTGTCATAAAACGTCTGTACAAAGGTGTGAACTCATAATATCGCGAACATAAAATGTATTTAGTGAAAACGTAATACCCTATATTACGTCACTTTTGACTTTTTACAGCAGCTATCAGTTATTGGTGGATTTGGTGAGACTATTATTTTTTTCTTGCCATAAAACGTTTGTACAAACGTGTGAACTCATAATATCGCTCAAATAAAATTGATTCAGTGAAATCGTTAAATGAGTTTGTCGGTAAATGTGGCGTATGTGGGGACAACTGGTAAAGTATTTGTTATATGTTATATTTTGTGGAACACTTTGTATTTTAGAATATCGGTTACCAAGCGATCATTATGTACAGCAGAGTCAATAAAGAGTGCGTTCCACTAAGCGCTCACAACCATCAAAATATACCTTCAGCCGTTCCACATGACGACCACGGTCGTTATGGTCGTGGCGAAAACGTCACTAATGACGTCATTACTTCCGCTCACGCCGAGCCCACAACGACACATCTGAAGAACTGGGACGAAGAGGACGTTTTGGTGTTGTACATCACCGAAACTGATAAAATCTATATCTAAACTCAAATGTTTCGGTGGGCAGATCATACATCCAGTAGGTCAAAAAAATTTGAAATGTTTACGGTGTGGAACAGAATACAAATTGATGTTCGAAGTTGTTGAACAGCACCACAAACCTTTGTTATCAGCAAATGCATGCGAGAAATTAGGATTAATCAAGGTATGCAAGCAGATATCAAGAAAGGATGTGAGAAATATAGAAGCTGAGGCTATCATAAGCGATTTCGAAGGAATAGGAATTCGATTTCGAAGGAATAGGAAAGTTTGAAGGAAAGATTTCCTTAGAAATAGATGAAAAAATAAGACCAACAATACAGCAGCCAAGGCGAGTACCTGTAGTAATGAAAGAAGAATTAAAAAACATGCTAAAAGAACTCGAGGAAAATGAGATTATTGTAAAAGAAGAATGGCACGCTGATTGGACGAGCAACATTGCTTTAGTGAAAAAAAGCAACCAAAAATTACGTCTATGTAGTTAAAAGTCAATCAAGCCTTGATGAGTAATAAATATCGAATTCCTACATTGGAAGAGGTGATGCCAGAACTAGCAAATGCCAGGGTATATACCACACTAGATGACAGAAATGGCTTCTGGCATATTGAGCTAGATGAAAAGTTGAGCAAAATGACAACTTTTTGGACTCCTCAAGGTAGATATCGTTGGTTACGACTACCATTTAGATTAGCTCCAGCTATGGAAATTTTCCAGATGAAACTACACCAGATCGTTCATGGATTGAAGGGGGTGATTTCAATAGCAGATGACTTGATTGTTTATGGAAGTGGCCAGACAGATGAAGAAGCTTTGATTGATCATAACAAGAATCTTAAGAGTTTACTCGGATGCTTACAGAGAAAAAATGTCAGACTTAATAGAGAAAAAATGAAATTATGCCAGAAAGAAGTCACATTTTTTGGTCATAATTCAACAAATGAGGGAGTGAAACCTGATATAAGAAAAGTTGATGCAATTAAAAACATGGCAACTCCAAAAACAAAGGTTGATGTCATGAGATTCATGGGAATGGTGACATACTTGAGCAAATATATTCCAAACTTAGCTCATGTAGCAGAACCTCTGAGAAAACTCACCCACATTGATGAAAATTTTGTTTGGGGACGAAAACATGAAAAATAATTTAGTAATATCAAGGACCTGATCCAGAAGGAAACCATTCTGAGATATTTGATATTTTGATGTAAAAAAACCAGCAACCATTCAAATAGATTCGTCATCTTTCGCTATAGGATGCACCTTGATGCAAGAAAACGTACCTGTAGCATATGCATAAAAAATGCTCACAACTTCTCAAAAAATTGCCAGCTTGAAAAAGAAATGCTTGCAATTGTTTATGCCTGCAAAAAATTCATCAGTATATTTCTGGAAAAAATGATGTTATACAGACAGATCATAAGCCCATTATAATTATTCTAAAAGAACCACTGACAGAAGCCCCAAAGAGATTGCAAACTATGATCTTACAACTGCAGAAATATAACCTGAAAGTAAAATATATCAAAGGTACGGAAATGTATATTGCTGACCTGTTATCGAGACTACCAGGTGATAACGACGACGGAAAATATGAAATATAGAAATCCATACAATATTCCAAGAGATAGAACACATTGATTCTTTAGAAAACAAGCCAATATCGGACAAGACCTTTGAAGAAATTCGGGAAGAAACAAAAAGATGAGAACATGAACAAATTGTTTGAAATAATTTATAATGGATGGCCTGAAAAACTATCAGAAACTCCACTATCAGTGCGACCCTATTGGAAATTCAAAGAAGAATTACACACCCAACACGGCATTATATTTCGCAAGGACCGTATTGTCATTCCACCATCATTACGAAAGAAAATTTTGGATAAACTGCACTACAGCCACTTAGGAATGGAATACACTATCAACCTAGCAAAAGAACGAGTATTTTGGCCTCCAATCACCACACAAATTAAGGAAAAAGTTCAAAATTGGGAAATTTGTTTGAAATATTCCAGAAGTCAACAGAATCCTCCTATGAAATCACATGTGATTCCAGAAAAACCATTCGAAATCATCAGCATGGATGTATTTGAAGTCAGGATAAAAGGAAAGCCAAGAAAATTTTTAATCTTAGTAGATCACTATTCAGATTTTTTCGAAATAGAAGAACTAAAGGATTTATCAGCAAAAACAACAATTTTAATGTGTAAAAAAATATTCAGTAGATATGGAATCCCAAAACTTGTCATAAGTGATAATGGAACATTTTTTTTCAATTCAAAATTTGTGAATTTCCGAAAAGATTGGAACTTCAAACATGTGACATCAAGTCCAAACCATTCACAAGGTAATGGGTAAAGCAGAATCAGTTGTTAAAATTGCGAAAAGTCTTATAATGAAAATCATCGAAAGCAAGAACATTTTTTATGAAATGCTTCTGCTCGAAAGGAATACACCTAATAAAATGGGTTCGAGTCCTGCAAAAAGGTTGTTTGCTAGGAATTTGAGGTGCACCATACCAATCAAGGAAAATAAACTCATTCCAAAGATTGTTCCAGCAGTTTCCAAAACAATTGAAAAACAAAGACAGAAAACAAAAAATTACTATGACAGGACTACAAGATCACCACCAAGTCCAAACATCGGAGATAAAGTGTTATACAGAAGAAAGAAAGACGACAAATTCTGGAGTCCGGGAATTATAAAACAAAAAATAAATCCAAGATCTTTCACAATAGACAATTAAAGCGGTGAACTGAGAAGAAATATAACAGATATCAAACCAATGAAAAATACAGTAGAAACACCAGAATAGTATATTAAAGTATAAGTGGATAAAAAGGGCTTTAAAACACGCGCGATTTTTCGAGCACGACGGCGCAGCCGGAGTGCTCGAAATAGAGCAAGTGTTTTTAAGACCAGTTATCCACGAATACTTTACGTTATTTTTTTTTATTGGTGCACTTTGAAATCATATATACTGGTATTATTACTACAAATAATAGAAATAAGAACTAATAATGCAAGAAGGTTGAATTCGTGATGTGACATCAGTATACCTTTCGTTGTCATGGAAATGAGAAAAACATTCATTTGCAATTTGTTACCAAAGATCAATATTTGTTGTCACCAGAGCTCAAAAATGAATTATTCTAATATCGATTTTTTGAATAGTGAGGCAGAATCGCGGTTATTACCGCGAAAATCCAGTGATATATATAAAAAAGAATATGAAAAGTTCATCAAATGGATGGAGGAGCACATATAAATGAACGAATTGTGAGTAATATTTTGACGTTACAAGGTACTCCTGTCAGATCAATAATCAAAAATTTGTCATTTAGACTTCACGTTTCTCGATTTGTTGATGTTGTCATGGTTACCTTTAAAAAGCGCGTTTTTTAAAGTTCGATTTAAACACGCTGAGGCGTGCTTTAAATGGGTAAAAAGGGGCACCAATAAAAAAAAAAAATATAGTCGAGGAGAGAGAAAAATTCACGAGGCCTAGAAGAGAAACAAGACTACATAAGAAAATTTTTGATTTTGAAATGTCTTAGATTTTTATTCAAAGTATAGGGGATGTTATACAGTGTCCGGCATAAAGTTCGCATTATATGGAAAACTTTTTTATTATTGATTTCTCAAAAAGAAACATACGTGATAAAAACCTCTGCTTCATCCCAAACCTGAAATGCAAACACCAAAATTGAATGTTATACGACTCTATACGATGGAGATAGAAAAGCATGCTTTGTTTTCAAAATAATATGATCCCATCACTTTATTTCTCACAGTAGAATTCAAATTCATGGGGAAATATTGTTCAAAATCGAATGTTGATCCATAAATTCGAGTCATAGCCACCTATGACCAATTTCATATTTCAACTTTTTTCCCCATTTTTTCCTCAGCGCCCTGTACAACATGAGGAATATTATGCTAGACGAATGGTATATTGTTAGATATGATGATATTACTCTCTGAATGTTTTCTCATTTCTCCCTCCCATCGGAAATCACATTAATTGAATTATGTGACGGAATTTCACAAAATCTTGCTGCAAATAGTAAATAAAACTGAATTGTCTCCAAGGTATGATGCCAGAATGAAAATGGATTTATTTTCACACTACGAATAACATTTTTTAAGACAATCAGGAATTGTAAAATATAACAATTTTTTTATATTTTTTTTTCAAGCAAGACATCGGAAAGCATCTACAATATTTTATTGAATATTTTTGCGGCATTCAACGTACAAAATTAAGGTTTTGATCCACTCGAAAAATGTATTCACGTATCATTCAAGAATTTAGAAATATTGTTAGTTGTTACATTCGACTTCCATAGTTTTGTTCTTTGAATTTTACTGTAAATGATTGAGATACAGAACATTTGCCGATCACAGTTGGCTTTGAAAACAAATTCATTTCTAATTGTAAACAAACCATTTTTGACGCATCAAGAATAACTCACAAATCTGTAGAGTAATTTCAGTAGTTTTTCAATTCAATCATGGCTGCTCGACTAAGTATACAGGAGAGAGTGGAGATTGTAATGATACATGGTGACAATCACCATACTTGTAGAGACACTGCCAATATTTTTAATGGAAGACATCCAGGTAAAAACGTTCATAATTCGACAATTACAAGAATTTTGAAAACATTCAAGGAATCTGGATCGGTTTAAAAAAAAATACAAAGTGACACATAAACGACCGATAACTGAAAATGAAGAAACTGTTATGAATATTATGCTGTCTACGATTGAAAATCCAAGAATGTCATTATCGCAAAGAGGAGAAAATCTTGGTATGTCCGATCGATCAATGAGAAGAGTTCTAGGTAATAATAGATTCAAACCGTATAAACCAAAATTCATACACACTTTGAAAGCGAGAGATCCGAATAATCGCTTGGATTTCTGTTTCTAGTTTCAGTCTATGATGGAAGATAATAGACAGTTTTCGAAAAAAAATCTTTATAGTGACGAGTCCACCTTCACATCAAATGGGGTAGTCAGCTCCCAGAATTGCAGATGGTGGGCAGATAATAATCCCCATTTCAGGATACAATGTAGAGACCAATATCACTTCAAAGTTAACGTCTGGTGCGGAATTCTTAATGACATTATTGTTGGACCAGAATTTTTCAGACAACCACTGAATTCTGCCAGATACTTAAGAATGCTGCAGACGTTTCTCTCCGATTATTTAGATGATATTTCTCTGGACATGAGAGCTGGAATGTATTTTCAACAAGACGGTGCATCCGTTCATTCTACGCTAGAAGTGAGAAGGTGGTTAAACGGAACATTTCCAAATCGATGGATTGGTAGATATTCCAATAACGCTTGGCCCTCCCGGTCACCGGACCTCACTCTTTTGGATTTTTTTTATGGGGATATCTCAAACAGAAGCTATATTCAAGATGACCATTACAAAATATACGTCATTTGGAGAATACTATCAGGGATTGTATTCGGGGAATAGCTCCCCAGATACTAAGAAATCTTCATGATGCACTGCAACGCCGTCTATGCAGTGTATTGAGAATGGAGGACTCCACGTAGAATAAAGCATAGGACATATTTGTTTCAAGAAATGTTATTTGTATTGTGAAAATAAATTAATTGGCATTCTGGCATCATACCTTAGAGACAATTCAGTTTTATTTACTATTTGCAGCAAGATTTTGTGAAATTCCGTCACATAATTCAATTAATGTGATTTTCCGATGGGAGGGAGGAATGAGAAAACATTCAGAGAGTGATATCATCATATCTAATAATATACAATTCGTCTAGCATAATATTCCTCATGTTGTACAGGGCGATGAGGAAAAAAGGGGAAAAAAGTTGAAAAATGAAATTGGTCATAGGTGGCTATGATTCGAATTTCTGGATCAACATTCGATTAAGAACAATATTTCCCCATGAATTTGAATTTTACCGCGAGAAATACAGTGATGGGATCATATTATTTTGAAAACAAAGCATACTTTTCTATTTCCCTCGTATAGGGTCGTATAAAATTCAATTTTGGTGTTCGCAATTCAGGTTCAGGATGAAGCAGAGGTTTTTATCACCAATGATTTTTTTTGAGAAATCCATAATAAAAAAGTTTTCCATGTGCTGCGAACTTTATGCCGGACACTGTATGTTATATTTTGTGGAACACTTTATATTTCAGAATATCAGTTACCAAGCGATCATTATGTACAGCAGAGTCAATAAAGACATATCACGTATTACGACTCCGTTAGTTGAAAAAGCTACTAAAGAAATACCTTCAAGGTCAATCCCAGCTCAGGCTACGTGAATTATAAAGCTTAAAACAGTATCAAATTTACACTAACTATTTTTTTCATTATTTGTAAAGTTCACAACACAACAAATTTAACGTGGAATTGTCAAAACAAATTTAACAGTCTCGATATGTTTCACATTTCTGTCACAGCACGCGCTGCGATCGATTTGACTGTACTGACAACATAAGTGGTAAGGTCGAAGAAATAATGAAAAATTCATAATTGATTAATTGCTTTCGAAATCGCATGTAGTTGAATGCTTGAGTTTTAGAGGTATATACAATAATATCATGTTTTTCTTCGGTTTTTGGGATTTTGTGAAATTGGCAATTTTGTGCCATACAAACGTCTGTGTCAGAGTGCTTTCAGATTATGTCAAATAATAATTTTTGGGCTAACCAAAACCAATGATTATACAGGAAGGATAGCTGAGAAGCCGAGTTCGTCGATTTTGACTGCCTTCCCTCCCGCTCGTATATTCGAAATTCGCCGGCACATTAGCCGCTCGGAATTATTGGGGTACTGCGAATCAAGGATACATAAAGTACCGACGTATCAAAGTAATGCGTCGACGATCGTTTTACTTATTACTATTCGTTTCGTTATAAATGAAAAGAAGGAGCATACAATACATTGCATAACATGTTTCAGCTATTGAGTATTTCGTAAAGCGCCTGGGCAATAGTCTAATACGTCGGTACTTTATGTATCCTTAATTCGCAGCACCCGAACCGTTCCGAACCGCTAATGTGTCGGTGAATTACTGTCGGCGCCATTTATCCTTGCGAAAGTCGGCGCAAACTGTCAACCGCTCCGGTTCATTCTATTGGTGCTCCGATTTGGCCATGAGCGTGCATGTCATTTTAACACCGAAGTACAATGCAAACTAAGATACTACCCGCCACTGTCACTGCCACTGCGCATATAACCTCTTCGCCAAGATAAATGGATTTTCCTGTACTAATATATTACTTCCGCTCTCCGACAGCAGCGTGACGTCACCGCGGTACCACTATGTTTGGTAATTCGTCATAAGAGCCCATGCATTTTTCACGATTTTTAAAACCTTTTATCTTGGTATTTTTAACTTAAATCTGTTTGCTTTTTGGGTGTTTCTGGTTAGTGTGTTAATTTACTTTAGCTCCATTGAATTTTTAGAACTCTAGATACCCACGTTTTCTGTGGATAACCCATGAATTGAACTGATGCTAAGCGCATTTCGAACGTCATTTCGTTGTTTTTTAAATTTATTTATTGAGAATATTTGTGGAAACTTTGGGCCCATTATGATGAATAGGAATTAATAATTTGTCTAGATATGTTTTTGAGTTGAACATTTGGGTGAAGTTTTTGAGAGCTTGTTGATGGTTCTTACAAAAAACTACGGCGGCTTCCAGGCATGATCTGAAGTAAACACAGCTTGAACTAACTGCCTAAGTATTTATGCCAACCCTTCAGCACTTTTCGAGAGCTATATTAATCTAAAATATTTTCAATTAATCGAAAAATCGTGTCCTATCACGGAGTGGGCTCCAACACGCACTTAACAGTTGATTCAATTTTCATTAATTCCCGACAAACTGTAGATGCTTATGGCACAATAAATCCATTGAAACAAAAATCCAGCCAGGTTCCCTGGTGACGTCAAATGACGATGCAAATCCACGCATGTGCAGCTGAAATTTGGCCAATGTACGAAGATAGGAAATAAGCCCTCCTTTCATTGTGTACAATCATTGAACCAAAACACACCATCAAATATTTAACATGTTATGATTGGCTCAAACATTTGATTTAATATTTGCGGACTCCGCGCGTTCCGCATATTCTGAAAGCACTCTTAGTGTCACAATTCTCGAAAAATGATAAACATTAGTCAATTCTGTTGTAGTTAAAATATTTTTGCATAACAATCTACAAACTAGGTAACGTAAAGAATATTAGCTTTTGATTATTAAAAAATGGAGTTATATATTTAGTGTGTTGAAACGGGTTGCATTTTTTACAGTTGTTTCAAATAACGAGTTTAGTGATTCCCCGCCCCGATGGAAATAGATTGTATTTTGTTTGTACAACAATCATGTGTATTTCTGTAATTAACATTCCTTTCATACTAAAAATTGAGGATAATTATTTTTCTGTATTCATTTCAACATACTAGATGAAAACTCCAGAATAACTATAATTCTGTAGAGTTGAGAAAAATGATACTAGTTCTTTGTTTTCAGCAAAATGTCGGTCAGAAATCAACCCGAAAAATTAATGATGTGTCCAATATGTGTAGAAACAATGACTCCACCAATACGACAATGCCAAAGAGGTCACAGTATGTGTGGAGAATGCATTACAAGCACTGGAATCACAATGTGCCCTTGCTGCAGGGATGCCTTATCGGATATTAGAAATTATCAGCTCGAGCAACTCATTGAAGGTATCAAAGATGTCCTCAAGGTTAATTGTTATTATTCAGCTGAAGGCTGCAAATATGTCATAACAAGCACTGAAAAAGAGTCCCACGAAAATGAATGCCGATTTAGGAAATATCAATGTGAGGGCAAAAAGTTTGCAAAATGGAAATGTGAATGGATGGGAAGCTATTCTGATATTTACAAGCACTTCAAAGACTCACACAATGCACATACTTGGATGCAGTTTAGTACGGAAGCTAATATGAAGATGAACTTGAATGCCGATTTTTATGATGTCCAAATTATTTCATTCTTCAACGGACAAAATTACTTTTATTACAAGCACAAAATTGACATGAAAAAACAAAAAGCCTATTGGACATTTCAAATGATTGGGTTGAAAGATCAAGCAGAGCATTATTTTTATGAATTTGAGGTGCACACTGGTCCAGTTCGGCAGTATAAAGTGATTGAGATATGCCAGAATGATACGGCTGATACAGAAGAAATTTTTGAGCAAGAAAAATGTGTTGCACTGTCTTTCAAAACTCTCAAGAATTACATGAATAAAAATGGGGAACTACCGTTCAAATTCAGAATAAAGTCAATCAAGAAAGCTATCAGTGATCCAGTGAAACCTCTCCCGAGAGGCACTCTATCAAAAAGATAAGTGCCTTGTTGAGCCAAATTATTTTTTGGGGAAGAATCCACTTTGTTTGTTTTGAATTTATTATATTATGTTTGTTACTGACTTATTTATTTATTTTTATAAGCTTCTATATCCAACAATTATAAGTTTGTATTCATAACATCAGTCCCCGCTAGGTATATTATTATACTCAAGAGATTGGTAGCTATTTACCAATCAATCAAACTTCAGATGTGAAACTGGCCCAACACACTAATTTTATTCTATATATGTGCATTGACATAATATTTCTAAGAAATAATATATGGATTTGAATTTTGGTGACTTGTTTTCTTGCATGTGAGGTAGATTTTGGGGACTTTGGAAATTTGAATATCTTATTCAGTTCAAGAATGGAGAAGCCATTATCAACCTTCATTTTATTCAAGTTTAAATGACTTTTTAGGAAAAGAGACCTGTAGGCTCGTATACCTCTCTATATGATATAAAGAGCTGGATTTAACAAGGCTTATGTATTAAGTGTATTAATTAATGAAGTCATAATTTACCAACATCTCAAATCGATCAGCAAAATGATGGGAGATACCCAAGGATGTCTGCCAGTTTTCTCAATCGAGTTTTTTTTAAAATTATTATCTACCCTACTCACAGAAAGAGAATAATATACAGGGTGAGTAAGAATAAGACCGCCAAACTCCGACTACAGATTCCTCACCTCATTTCGAGGTGAAAAGTTGCTATCAAGGTATGTCATAAAATGCATCCCCTCTGAGATACAGGGTGTCGAAAATAGGAAAAAAATTGAGATTTTATTTGTTTTCTCCAAAATTCCTGAAGGAAAAAATTGTAAACTTGGTACACTAATCAAGGTTTATCAACGTACTGATTTGAAGTTATAATTTTTTATTTTCGTAAACCAGTGGCGTAGTTACGATGGTAAGTGGTCATATGTTCCTTCATATTTTCTTGGGACAGGTGAATGGACAAATGAGCGTTTGACATCAGTTCGGCTCATCGATACTCAACCTAAAAGTCATAACATTCCATTTGCCTGAAAGTGGAGGTTTCTGAGATAATTGAGAAAAACTGAAGATATGTTCTTAGTAGAGACATAATTTCCTAAGTGCAATAATCGCATAATGCTAATTTCTTACAACATATCGGAATATGTGTCAACCTCCTGAACATTTTTTAATGTTGGGAGAATCGGAAACATAGTACGGGTGAGTCAGAATGAGACTGATAACTCCATTTTTTCATTCATCATATTTGATCGAATCGATGTCGCGGATTCACTGATATGTTACTATACTTTCTTGCATATATAATTGTTTTGACAGATGAACTGACAAACAAACCTCCAATTCATAATTAGGCAATCCATACCACGTGACCCAATATGGCGGTTGTTGGCACACAAACCGATAATCGCCATAAGAATATCATTGTCAGTGTGTACCTTTGGCTTGTAAAAGTGTATTTTTGGTTATTTTCGGAGCTTTTGTATTGTTAATTAATAATATTCAGATGGAGAGTGATTACCTGAAGACACTATTGTTGAAAAGCAGAGGCTTTGGTGAACGGTATGCTTGAAAATACATCCCCATCATTTGTTTACATTTTTATCAATGTATTTGTTACAGGTATAAAATGAAGTTGAGGATTGATCAGTGATTTAGATCCTTTTTACACTGTATATTTCTGAACTGAATTGTTCAATTGTTGGTGCTCCTCCTGTTACGAATATGGATATTATTTCGTATTTGCTTTTTACTCAGCTTTCCCAAATGCAGATGAAGCCCTATACAAGTTTAGAATCCATACATACTTTGAATCTGGCTTCGTCGTGAAGGTGAGATCAAAAATTCAGAATCATTTATATATTTTAGTTAGTCTAGTATGTTTTTTCCTAGGCAGCAGGTTTTTTCTAATGGGTACATGTACAGTTGTAAATCTTGAGTCATCGAAGTGAATTATTATAAATTAGGAATAATCTCGGGAATAATAATACATAAGAAGCAATTTATAACTTCTGATCTGTTCTATTATGTTTATTGCCACTTTGTTTATTATAAGAGACATTGATTTGATATTTAAGAATATTACTTCTCAACTTTCATAATAGTTCTTTCTAATCGACATAACTTTTTTCAGGTCAAGTATTCACAAAGGCAAATTAAAACCTTCAGATGTTTGGTACATTATTGAAAAGGATGAAAGCATTTGTACTGCTCACTGTACTTGTATGGCCGGAAACAGTGAAGTAGGTGGTCATATTGGTGCTATATTAGAGGCAATGTCACGCACAGATTTGGAAGCTGTGTGGCCAATGCCATCCAGTCAAAAAATTTATTGGACGACTTGCCTCTTGCTCAGTTGTTTTAAAAAATAAAATGTTTCAAATGAATATATATAAATAAATGTTTGTTTATTTGTTGTTTTACTGATTCAGTTGATTACTCTTAATTTAATACCAATTATAAAAAAATTACACAATATTGATATTTGTATATAGTACAATTTCGATAAATATCACGATATATCCAATTTTTACTGTTAATAAATTACAATACCCTTGAAGGTTGTAGACGATGTGGTAACTTGATTACTCTCGTCTCGGACGTCCATCGTCTTAATGTTCTCGAAAAGGTTTTCACGATGTTTCGAATGTTTGTATCTGCAATCGTCTGAATACAGTATTCACATTCAAAACATCGTGTAAACCTTTTCAAATACATTAAGACGATGGACATCCGACACGAGAGTAATCAAATACAACACCCTTCACAAGACTTGATCGAGGCTTTCGATAATTGTCTGAAATATCTAAAAAGGGAAGGTTGAGATTGAAAGACATATTTCTAAATATTTTTATTTATTGAGTCACCAGAATCCTAAAGAAAATTTGTATTCCAGTAATTCAATAACACTACCTATAGGAATGTTTTTTGAGGAGGTAGGTGCATATATATGAACATTCATTTGGAGTTTTCTCTACTTTTGAAGTGGAAAATATATCAATTATATATATATATATATATATATATATATATATTTATATATATATATATATAAACTTTATTTGAAATGGGACCTCCTAATGTACAATAGTTCAGATATATACAAGTAGGCAAAATCATACAAGTAATCGTAGGAACAAATCAAATCACAAAAGTCTGAAGTTATAGGTAGGTATCCATGACGGAATGAAGGATGTTATCACGAATGTGCACACAGGGTATGTCTGCTGCAGCCTCTCTGATACTTGATTTTCGAATCCGTAAGATCTTCTAGGTTGATTGCAGCTAACATAGAGCTCTTCTCCTCCTCGATAAGTCATTTCAACTGGTCAAAAACTTATGATTTGATACTGTGGACACCGAGTGAAACCCGACTCTATCCCTGTCGTGACGGGACCCACAGTTAACTACAATGCAAATAAAGGGCATTTTTCTCCAGTTGAAGCACGAATTATAATCCTAAATTGAAAAAACTACTCAAATTCGCACAGAAAATCACAAAATAAACACTTTTACCACTATGGTCGCTTATGACGAATTACAATGTGTGCCAACAGCCGCCATATTGCTTTCGTTTTGACAGGTCGATGGATTGCCTAATATTCCACTTAGATAGTAAGAGTTAAGTTCTGAAATAATTTTTGCGAAAAACTGAAGATAAGCACCCTTAATTTGTTGAAGTTTATGTTGGAGTATCATTATCAAAGCCATTTGTGATTGAATTATCTAGGAAAATATTATCCAATCAACATGTTTTTGATGAAGAAAAACAATTATTGTGAATTAATATCTACTTAAATGATAGAAACGGTTTAGTGGGTACATTACATAGAAACAAACAAGGCATTAAAGCAGATGTTCAAAAGGACTACCATTTTGTTCAATACACAATTGTCATCTCCGTATCATCGACTGTCGCATGCTTTGGAATATTCCTGGTGTATCCTGTATTAACGTACATGCTGCTAAAATTCTTGCCAATACATCTTCCACAGATTCTACAGGTGTTTCATACACTGGGGATTTAAGGTATCCCCACAAAAAAAAGTCTAGTGAAGTTAAATGCGTAGAACGTGCAGGCCAATGTATGGGACCACATCTACCTATCCACCGATCATGGAATGTTTGATCAAGAAATTGACGAACGATTCGTTGGAAATGGGCTGGTGCTCCGTCATATCGATACCGCATTCTTTGATGAACCAATAGAGGTACGTTTTCAAGGTAAAACATGTTCAAGAAACACTCGGTAGTTCTGCCCATTCAAACGGGGAGGAAGAAGATATGGTCCAACGATACGATTTTCGATAATTCCTACCCAAATATTCACTGAAAACTTTTGATGGTAGCCTTTTCGAAACATTCCATGCGGATTTTGTTCATCCCATAAATGGCTGTTTCTACTATTGAAATATCCATATCTTGTGAAACATGCCTCATCCGTGAATAGAACATATCTAGAAAAGTCGTTTGCTCCTTCATACATCCCCAAAAACCATTCACAAAAAATCTACGAGGGCCATATATCACCAACATCTAGGGCCATCACCTTTTGAAGGCGAAATGGATACAATGGTTGTTCACGTGCTAGCCGACTTACTGTTGTGACACTTGTAACCTCGAAATAGCCCGAGTCTGGTAGAAGGATCTGCTGCTAATCGTTCAAGAATTTGTTCTTCCGTAACATTATCTCTTCTTGTTCTATTCGCACCACAATGGTGTTTACTGAAATTAAAGGACCCCGTTTCCTTCAATCGTCGATGCACAGCTATAAATGTAGTGAAATGTGGATGATGTCTGTTTGGATATCTATGTTGATATAATTCAGCAGCGGCTCTGGCATTTCCCCCTGTTTCACCATAAACGAAATGCATATCTGTATATTCTTCAAATGAATAATCCATTTTGAAACGATGTTCACTGACTGAAATGATGGCAGATGACTTGACAATAATACAAACTGTTTTGGGTTACTGTCAATTATGTCTAAAGAATCGATATATCGGTGTGTTTCTACCGGGAACAATGAAAAAAGTTTTATGCGTTGATCAGTGGTGTACTGAACAGCCTAACACACTCTACCATGGAAGGCTCGACTATGCAACTAGTTATCACGAATCGAAAGAAATAATTTAAGTAGATATTGATACACAATAGTTGTTTACTTCATCAAAAACATGTTGATTGGATAATATTTTCCTAGATAATTCAATCATAAATGGCTTTGATAATGATACTCCAACATAAACTTCAACAAACTAAGAGTACTTATCTTCAGTTTTTCGCAAAAATTATTTCAGACCTTAACTCTTATCTAAGTGGAGTATTAGGAATTTGAGGTTGGGTTTGTTTGTCAGTTGATCTGTTAAAACAATCATATGCAAGAAAGTATGGTATAGATCCCATCAAATAAAATAATGAATAAAAAAATGGAGTTATCGGTCTCATTCTGACTGACCCGTACTATGTTTCCGATTCTCCCAACATTAAAAAATGTTCAGGAGGTTGACACATATTCCGATATGTTGTAAGAAATTAGCAATATGCGATTATTGCACATAGGAAATTATGTCCCTACTAAGGATATATCTTCAGTTTTTCTCAATTATCTCAGAAACCTCCAGTTTTAGGCACATGGAATGTTATGACTTTTAGGTTGAGTATCGATGAGCCGAACTGATGTCAAACGCTCATTTGTCCATTCACTTGTCCCAAGAAAATATGACGGAACATATGACCATATACCATTGTAACTACACCACTGGTTTACAAAAATAAAAAATTATAACTTCAAATTAGCACATTGATAAACCTTCATTAGTGTACAAAGTTGAAAATTTTTTCCTTCAGGTATTTTGGAGAAAACAAATTAAATCTTAATTTTTTCGTACTTTTGACACCTTGTATCTCATAGGGGATGCATTTTAGGACATACCTTGATAGCAACTTTTCACCTCGAAATGAGGAGAGGAATCTGTAGTCGGAGTTTGTCGGTCTTATTCTGACTCACCCTGTAGATACAAATTTGGTACAAAGGGATTTTCAATGTCCCTGAATATGAATTTAAATTCTGCATGGAAAATTGCTCATATGAGTTTTGCAAAATTAAGACTGTTTCAAACCCACAAAAATTGAAATCCGGTTAATAAAATGATCTTATTCTTAGTCAATGCCTCACACCCAAATACATGGAATCATAAGTAACGGAGTTATAGGTGCATAAATCTGAGAAATGAATATGATATATTTATTCAGAAGAATCATTCAGATGATTGTAAAATGAATTTAAATGATAAAGCTATTTATTATTATGCCTCATGCACTTTCTTATCTGGAGTTCTGATAAGAGAGGGATTCCATCATAAATTTAAGCAAACCTGGCATTTTGCAATGCTTTGATTTTCGACAAGGGCTATGTAAACTGTATGAGGGGAATTTACAAAAGTATTCTAGATATTGATCACATGTATGAAAGATGAAATTCAAGTATTTTGAAGGTTATATGTGATTTGTTTCTTTATAACATTTGGGTATTCTTAAAAAACGAAATATTTTTCGACAGAGTTTTTTCGATTTTAGCAATAGTTGATACTCATATATAAATGCTAGTTTCAAATACCCTTTAAATGACTTTTATATCAAATGTATTTATTTATTGCCTACCTAGGTATATGATATCGAAAAATAGAAGTATTCGTAACTCAAATATACAAATGGAGCGATAATATTCACTCTGTAAGCCCTGAAAATTGGCCCAAATTGTGGGATATATTTGAAGACATTTAGAATGGTTTCTAGTGGGCATTACTATTTAGAGTGTCTGGAAAATCATTCTAAAAAAGTTTGTAGCCCAGTACTCAACAAATTCAAAATCATTCTAAAAATTAAAATAGTACTTAGGCATTTGTCACTCTGACAATATCTTTTCTATAGATCATCAAATTCAGGTACAAAATCCGAAAATGAAATAAGCTGTTTTACAGGCAAAAATAATTCATATTCGATAGGATACAATAACATTGCAGTTCTTTTATTCTCCAAAATGGGGTGCCCCCCTCATAATTATTAATATGAAAAATATCGTACTTACCAATGAAAAAACAAAAATAAAATAAATCTTTTTTTTTTTATTTTGAAAAAAACTAAGCATGACTTAACAATAACAAAGTTAGAACATACAAAATAAATGTTTTGGAAAGACTTCTCAGATGCTCTAAATACAATTTGTCAGACTTCAGAGATAATATAGAATCAGTGTTTTTCCATTTTCAGTTTATTCTTGGGAAATACTGGTTTTGTATTTTCGAACTATATAGATGAGTTATGGCATTTCAATATTGAATGACTTGTAAAATATGAAGGTTTCTATTCGAAAGTTATATTCATTTCTGTATCACTTATTGCCTGACATAAAAAGAAAACGTATATTTAGGTTTTCATCTATAATCATGGAATAATGGTGCGGACATACAGTATCAATTTGGAATTAGAACTGAACCTAAGACAGAGTGGTACTAGAATAATAATTATTTTATTTATTTCAAATGCTCATGGTTGTGATCATTATACATCAATATATAAAATACAGTAGAAACTATCTGTACATGTATCTCAGACCTCAACTATTCTAGAGAAGAGTCCACAATATATGTGTATGATATCGTTCAATAAACCTTCATGTATAAAAAGTAAAGTAACTGACACTATAAGAAATAAATAAAAAGGTGACAATATATTGCAGACAGAAATTGATAAATTATTCATACACGACCTGCTTTTTGGGCCTTTTCAGCAGGCGTTAATTGCAACTTTAATGTTTGCCGGTCATCATAGGTAATTTCTAATGAAAAAAAGCTTGTAACTTTATATATTTCAATATTCAACAGAATTGGAACATTCAATAAAAAG
This sequence comes from Gonioctena quinquepunctata, assembly GCA_018342105.1. Classification (NCBI taxonomy): domain Eukaryota; kingdom Metazoa; phylum Arthropoda; class Insecta; order Coleoptera; family Chrysomelidae; genus Gonioctena; species Gonioctena quinquepunctata. The sequence goes on along the minus strand of JAFIRS010001935.1, from coordinate 244,175 downwards.
TTATAACAATTACATCTTATTATTCAACTCAATTGAAATCATTGTTTATTAAAAAATGATATAGGAATTATATTTTAATATTCAAGGTACAAAGGGAACAATTACTTAAATGTAATGTTGAAAAAGTATTTCTCACGTCAATTCTCAACAATTTTGGGAGAATTTATTTCTTCAGTAATTTTGCATGTACAGCCTGTGGCTGAAGGAACTTAATTGTCTATTTCTAACAATTTTTTTATCTAGATGTTCTCAATGTAGCTTTCGGCATTACTAGTTGATCTCCAGCAACCTTGCCATTTGATGTTCGTGATATTTTTACCAGCATTGGGTTACCAAGTGGCCGATTAACTTCTAAAATAATGTGTGGTATAATTTTTGCATCAAGTAATTTAGGGAAATTGGCTATTTTAGATGGAACTTGGCTCAACATGTTCCATCTGACAACCTGTCCTAAATATAAAAAAGTTGATGTTCAGAAGAGGGAGGACGCAGTGAAACATATTTTCAGTAAAGTATTACATAGGTAACTTGTTTTTTTTTAATAGCAATAGTAAACATCCATCATATTTCTTTCTTGGACTCTTTTGTTATTAGTAAAGCTTCACTTAGATCGTGAATTTTCACTTTGACACATATTAATCAATACAAATTATACATTCAAACAATTATATGATATTTTTGGTTAGTTTGATTTTTTTTTGTATGATACCTTAATCATCTGATCATTAAATTTTTTCTGGAGCTCCTCAAAAAAACAGTTCAATCCGAATTTTCTCATTCATGTCCATTCTGTTGTTTCAGAAATACAATTACTTCAAAATATTTGCTCATATCCAAGTCACAGTTTATAGCTAAAGAAGCAGTTAGCTCACTTGGCCCAAATGCATGTTCCAAGGTAACATCCACTCCAGGGAAAGAATTCAGGTTGCGCAGAAGACTGTACGCGATTATCGCTCTTCGAAGTATACGAAACATGTAACACAGTAACACGCGGTATGCACGAGGGATAAAAATCAGAGTTGCGCAGTGTACAAACAGGAACATAGAGATCAAAGTGCCGACGACAAGTGAGCTAACTGCTTCTTTAGCTATGAACTGTGTCCAAGTTATGAAGGAATCTTATAATAGTTTTCAACATTGGATAATACCTCAATGAATTGCGTTTACGGCTCTTAGACAAACTGTCATACAAATTCTTGGATTTCATTGGAAACAAGTTTTCTTTGACTTCTTTGGCTTCCCCTGCTCTTTACACTTCTGGATAAGTTAACATGAAACTTTTTCCATCACTTTCGTTCATAATCAAGTTTTTTAATTCAATACCCTGAAAGTGTTTAAGATTTTTGTACGAATATGGCATGGACTCTATGTATCTTTGTTAACTACGACACATCTACATTTTTAAAATAGTAATCTATTTTTAATGTTTTGACATTTTCATGATTTAAACAAAACTAATAAATCTTTTGCCTGTGTTAATCACAAGAGTTGCTGAGAACAATAAATCTCAGAATGAATTATTGGTAATGTAAATTGGCCGCACATGAAATTTTATATGTATCACGAAAGTTACAATCGTTTATATTAAATATATATTATCCTCATGTTATTTCATTATGTTCAATAACTCAATTTTCTCGTGATATCAATTAAGTTTTGGGATGAGTTTGTCAGTTGTTTTCAACATGAAGTAAAATCAATATTTTTCAAATTTTGACTAAATGTGGCTGATACTTCATAAAAATCTGTTATTATTGCAACACTTTTCACGAAAGAATTTTCTCTGAATTAGGTTTGATTCATCAGATGGAATTACAATAGGCGAGATCATAAACTCACAAATTTGCTTCATATGTGCTTGAAGTTGAAATATAGAGATAAAATATTATGTATACATTGTTTTTCCTAGAAGATATTGTGTAATATTCGAATAAACGCTGCTCTATAACCATCAAATTCAAACACAGAGTTATTTACGCTTCTTTTGACGTCATAAGTCCATTGATTTGTCATTTTCCCGAGCTGCCAGTGTCACTATTTTGCGGAACTTCTGAGGAAAATGTTATTCTGTTTCATCCTATGAATAAAACAGAACTTGTGTCAGCATGTGTTATATTAAATGAAGACTTCGTATTTGATAGCTGTTCTAGATTTAGTTATTCTTGGATAATATGTTTGTATACCGAGTGCTATGTCATTATTTTTTAGGCCTGCTCACTTTGTAAAGAAATTTTATTCTGCAAAAGCGAGCAGTTAGGTACTTATGCAAGGTGGGAGTATGTGAGTCATGTAGACCATTATTTATAAGAGAAAACATTCTCACTGCTACTTGTATTTTCATTCTAGAAACTGTCTGTCTGATTTACAAAAAACATAATATGGTAGAAATTCCAAAACATACATACATACATTACGTAACCAGGCAAGTAACAGAAAATAAAATACCTCTTCCTGTTCCAAAAACAAGTCTGACAAAAGATTCTTTATTCTATGAAGGTAAAAAGTTGTATAACCATTTACCATACGAAATCAGAAAAGAAAAAAGCTATAAAAAGTTCAGAAACATTGTTAAAGAAGCCCTTGAAACAAAAGCGCACTATAATCTTGAGGAATATTATAATGAAACCTTGCTGTGATTAATATTTTTATATTGTTAACAATTACACACTTATATGTTGAAGCTTATTTTATCCGGTAATATCTTATATGTTTATTCTATGACATGTGAACTTATGTTAAAATTATGTGTTTTTTGTACTTGTGTTTGTTTTTTCTCTTTTGTTTAAATTATACAAACTATATTTTTTAACAAGCTTTGTCAATGAGAAAGTTTTTCTTAGACAATAAAGTATATTTCTCTCTCTCTCTCTCTCTCTCTATGAATAACGCTTGGTAACGCTGTAATTCCTGGCACTCTCCGTGAGTTGCCATTGTCACTATTTTGAGGAACTTCTGAGGAAATGTTATTCTGTTTCATTATACGAATAAAACAGAACTTGTATCAGCAAGTGTTATATTGAAATGAAGACTTCGTATTTGATAGCTGTTCTTGATTTAGTTATTCTTGAATAATATGTTTGTATACCGAGTGCTGTCATTATTTTTTTGGCCTGCTCACTTTGTAAAGAAATATTATGAATAACGCTCGGCAATGCTGTAATTCCTGGCGCTGTCCGCGATGAGCGAGTTGCCAGTGTCGTTATTTTGAGGAACTTCTGAGGAAATGTTATTCTGTTTTATCCTATGAATAAAACAGAACTTGTGTCAGCATGTGTTATATTGAAATGAAGATTTCGTATTTGCTAGCTGTTCTTGAATAATATGTTTGTTACCGAGTGCTATGTCATTATTTTTTCGGCCTGCTCACATTGTAAAGAAATATTATGAATAACGCTCGGCAAAGCTGTAATTTCTGGCACTCTCCGCGATCGGCGAGTTGCCAGTGTCAATATTTTGAGGAACTTCTGAGGAAATGTTATTCTGTTTCATCCTATGAATGAAACAGAACTTGTGTCAGCATGTTATATTGAAATGAAGACCTCATTTGATAGCTGTTTTTGATTTAGTTATTCTTGAATAATATGTATGTATACCAAATGCTGTCATTATTTTTTCAGCCTGCTCACATTGTAAAAAATATTATGAATAACGCTTGGCAACTCTGTAATTATCTTACGCTCTAGGCGATAGATATGAACTTGTTACGTCATATCCTGGCGTGGTTTCCGCAGGGTTCAAACAGGAAAATTTCTGAGATTTTTTATTGAAAAAACTACTGCGAATTTTTTTTTAAAACAAATCCAACCACTTTTCTTATTGTTCTGGACATTGTGGTATTTTTTTCAGAAATTAGTGATCTCGCCTATTGTAATGTTTTGATATAAATAAGTTGGACACAGAGATACATGTAGCAGTTCAAAATCAATATTGAAGCTCTGCTTTTCTACAGGTGTGTTTGTTTTACCATCAATAAAACTGTTCCAATGTTGAAACATTAGTTTTTTTTTAAGTTTTGCTTGTTTGACCTATTTGAAAGCTTGGACAAGTATCACAAGTTCATTTATATACTCCAAATGTATCAGATATACTAATCTTTAATATTTGTAATGAATCTTTCCAAAGTATTATTTGTAGGATTTGTACTTTTGAGACACCAAAATGTCATGTACTTGACTCAGAATATAATGATATTATTGGTTTGAAAGAATCTCGATTTCTTATATTTTCTGTCTATTGTTGTTGTTCATCTCATTTGGAACACGTCACAAAACAATTTCACTTAACAGTAATTTTACCATCCACCAAAACACTCTACCCAAAATAAAATTCCACAACAATGAAACATAACCAGGGATTGAAATAATGCAATTTTTTCCAAGATTTAATTGAAAAAAATATCTAATACGTAGTTTGATATTGAAAAATCACAATATAACATTAAAAATGAACTTCAACAGTCACGTTTTTGGTATTTTGTCCGAAATGTGTACTTTGATAAAAATATTGAACATTGATTTCATTTCAACAGAATAAATTACAATATTTCGCGAACAAAAATTACACTAAATATCAGTATTATGTCATGAAATACACACCTTCAACCAACTAAAATTGAAATGACTTTTCCTTTACAACAGTAGAAATTTCAATATTTAAAAACTGTTGATTGTCAGGACTGTAACATTGCTGCATTTCACTTTCAATATAATCCCTATATATAATTATTCGGCAATCATGTCAATACTTAGTTCCTCTCCCATGTTGCTGGGTGATGTTTCTAACTCTCCAATATCATTTGACTCACTGAAATAAAAAGGTTCCGATATTATTTATTTACTTTGGGTTTTCAATGATTGAGAACTGGTAACTATCTCAATGCAGGAACTCCTATATGGGGTACAGTCAGTGCGAATAAGTACCGGAGCCCCTACTTTTTTCATACAAAGAAATATATATATATATTATATGATTCTGTCTTTCAACTAAATTGCTGCATAGTACCAATCACATTCAAAACATCTAATCTTAAGTTACTACTTCAGCTGGTTAGTTGAAGTTATGAATAATTTCAATGAGCATGACCGCCAGCTTACATTCATCACATCATTCAAATTCGAGGTATTTTACGGCTTTACGAAGAGGATCAATGATCTGGCCTACAGAGCTAATAGAAGTCAGCGATCAGGGTAGCAGACAGTAAAATAACTATTGTGTTTTGGTTTTCTAATTTTAGCATATTCTGGTGTTGATATATTGGTTTTACTTCTATGGCACCGATAAGATGAGGTGCTCATGTTTCAATCAAGCTAAATTTTTCCTGATTCACACTCTGCCACACAACTCAACCGAATTATATAAAAAAATTGTATTATTTTTTGTGATCTTTAAAATTGAATAGTATTACAAGCACTTCGGAGAAGCTCGAGATAAAAATGTATTCTATTTTATGATAATGGAAACAATACAGCACACAAGAATTTATAAATTTCCAATTTGTAAAAGTAAAATTTTGTAGATATATTTGAACATTAGGTGTATGGAACCTATTTTGATATTTGCCAGAAACTCTCGAATGAAATATAAAATATTTTTTCTATGGAGATATGACAAGTTACTACTAAGTGATAGTGAATATTCAAAGTATCATAGACTTATTTACTTCGAAACAACTTCTTTGCAATTATAAAATTTCAACATCTGGAACTAGTAGGGCAACAATAATTGATAACGGAAAAAAATTCTATCCATAAATGTTAATAAGTGACCACAATTTACAAATAGTATGTACTAATTTCAAAAAGACGAAAAAACTTATAATTTACGTAATATATCATACTATAATAAAAAAAACAATGAATTGTCACAATTTTAAAGATCCAGAAGGTTTTCTGCACATTGACAGGTATCCAACGATTTGTTGATATAGACCAGTCCACGACACCCAAAGTCAAGCTTCTAGTGTGTTCAGAGTTCACAAATTTGTCCTTTGTCGGAAAGCATTAGTTCTCTGAGAGTTTTGGTTCAATTTCGAAGAGGACCACATAGCCGTCCTGACGATTGGGAAACCTTGAAACAGCTGTAGACGCATGGTGGCTTTATTGGAATTGAATCAAAACTCCACCCCTTTATCCTCTATGATGAGCTTTTAAAATATTTCGAATGATGTACCTTTACAAAAATCATAATATTAAGAGACGACTCTTAGCCAAGGTTCTCAAATAACCTTAAATATTTATTGAAATATGTGATAGATACCATCAGAAGAAAAAAGGAAACACGGGAAATTAATATTATAATGATTTGAGTTCTAAAATAAGCTTGTGAAAAATACAATCAGAAATGCAGAACAGCAATACTGCAGGAAAAAAAAAGAAAATTCAACAACGAAAGAAACATTGACTAAAATAAATAAGCTATTATGTAGCAATCATGTAAGGAAGAATCATCCAATAGCTTGAAATTGATGGCGAAATAATTGAAGATATTTGTGAAAAGTTTATCGTACACTTTATTAATATAGAACAAAAATTTGCATCATAATACCTCTGACGAAATTGCTAAAAAAATTGACTAATCTGAAGTTGCTGCCATTAATTTTTTTTGCAAATCACTTGAAAGTATTATATAACTAGACAAAATGAAAATTGCTAATTATTAACCAATCTCAATTCTCCCTGTAATCACAAAAAATTTCGAAAAATATTCTTCATTATATCAATGGAAAACTATTCAAGTATTTACAGAAGAAACATTTTTGATCCAAGCACCAGTATGGTTTTAGTAAATCGAAAGGGCAATAACACAAGATGTGTCCCTATACAATACAAATTTGATAACCAGAAATGTGCCATGTTGTCTTCAGATTTCCGTAAAGCTTTTAACATGGTTGACCATAACATTTTATTAAAAAAATTATATAGTATTGGTATCATCCATTATTGGTTCAAAAGAGTCAATTTGAAAAATTAGGGATCTGTTCTTTTCTTGATTTACGTTAATTCTATTTCTCTTTTAAATTTGAAAGGACCTCTTAAATTATTTGCAGATGATACAACTATTATTTATTATGGATCTGATTCAGACTTCCTCAAAAATAATATTCTACATGACTTAACTCGAGGATAATATTATTCATGATTATCACACAGGACATTTTTAGGGACTACATTCCAGAACACCTTATAAATATAAAGAAAAGTTGTAAGTTTTTATAGCTTGATGTGTTAGACTCTGGATAAGACTGTGGGTATGATTCATAGATTTTGACTGGAACTCTTATAGTTGTTTTTACTACGCCAGAAAAAAATCCATAAAATGGTATTGGTTGACTGTCGATTGGAAGTGTGCGAGCTGGCAGACATGGTAGGCAATTCAAAAAGTGCTATTCATCGCGAAATGACTGAGAATCTGGACATGAGAAAGCTTTGCGCAAGATTGCTGCCGCGATTACTCACAATGGAACAAAAACAGTGTCATGAGGATTTTTCAATTGAGGGTTTCGCAAAGATTCACAGCAATGAAGCTGAGTTTTGCGTCAATTCATAATCATGGATGAAACATCACTTTACACCTGAGACAAAGGAACAGTCAAAATAATGGACTGAAAGCGGCTACAAAGAATGCTAAGGATGTTTCCATCAGCAGGCAGGTCATGGCGTTTTTTGGGATGCGCGTGGGATAATTTTCATTGCTTGTTTACAGGAAGGAAAAACAATCAACAGTGATTAATATGTGAACTTATTGCAGCATTTAAGTGATGAAATCACGATGGCCAAAATCATTGAGTTTGAATTGCTCGACAATTCTCTCTGTAAACAGGGTATCAAAGCTATTGAACATCGTTGAAAAAATTGTATTAAGCTAAAAGGAGCCTATGTAAAGAAATGAAGATATGTATTGAGAATTGTCTCTTTTTTGTTCCATATTGTAAATTCAATTATTTGAAACTGTATTCAAACAACAGAATTAGAACATACATTTCTAATCCAGGAATTATTTTTGACTCATGGTAGTCCTTTGTGCCAAGGTTGGTTTGAGGATCTTTGAATTATTCTTTCAATGAAATGTGCAGGGTGTTAATATCAGTTGTGGAATCATTCGTGACCGAACTTTATCATCTATAGTTCAAGATAACCTTTATGCTTTGAACATGTTTATTGAAAATTAAGAATGATTCTCAAAAAAGGCAATAATCATCAATGAAAAATTTCCAAAAGTACATTTTTTCAATACAGTGGAACTTCGATCAAGCGTCACTCTTTTAACCGCCACTCTCTGTTATACGTCATCTGCGAACTGAGATATTGTCTATTGTTTCAGTAACTTAATAGCGAATGACGAGTGCAGATCAGTGTTTCATAGTGCCCTTGTTATTGTGTGGTGTTGTGATTCAAATATAAATATGTATTATTCACTTATACACGGTTTAATTTCATTCCCAAACCATTTGAGTTAGTGTACACGTTTATAACGGATTTTCTGTTATCCGTCTATTCAGTTGAACTTTATAGTCCCGGTCCCAAAGGTGACGGTTAATAGAGGTCCTATGTATCTAACAACTACTTTCCTAACTAAATCCAGCTCCATGCTCCCAGGAACGTAATTGTTGTTTGTTGATTGAGACTATTTTTGTTGTAAAACCAGCAGTGTGGGAGATATTCTGTAGAAACTGACAAAGTTGAAATGTTCGTTAATTTATAAAATACGTTGAAGAGAGAATCACAGTATTTATTGGAATTACAGAAACCCATGCCCAACTTGTAACAAACCCAAGATGACGGTGCTCACAGTTGGAAACTTTGATTTTTATTTAGGGTCCCAACACATATCCAAACTCCCCAACTTTTTGCATAGAAATATCTTTTTCTGTGACATATTGAACTGATTATCATATAGCTGAACTCCTTTGTTTTTTTTACTTCGGATATATACCTATCTAAAGATGGTTCATTACTGAACATTTCTGTTGGTACTGTAGGAGGAGCCCTTTCTGGAACAAATTCCATGAAACTTTGTGATTGCAAATGTCTTTCTACTTCTTCTGGCGTCATATGGCCATCTGAGAGAACTATACCAGCTGAAGGCATCTGCAGGTGCTGAAAAATAATACAATGTGGTGTGAAAAACAAAAGCTAGGAAAAAATGGCATTTTAGTGATAAAAACTTATTTCTTTGGAAGGAACACTTAATATTCCACTTTATTATATTATCATAACCTTCCACAATCTGAAAATTAGTATTTACTGCAAGTGTAGAACCACTACTAGTCTGCCCGTTATAAAAAATATTTAATCAATATTAAGATGTCCCATTCTGAATATTGCATATCAGAAAAAAAAATACTACTCTGAACACAGTGTAAGCAGCTTAATTCCTTTTTGGGTTTTTCTGATAAAAAAGACAGAATATGAAAAGTTACTGACTAATCATATTTTTTTTTATAAACAGCCTTTTCAATAATTTGGAGAACCTATAAGAGTCAGGAAATAATTTTATTAAAAATCGGAGAACTGAAAAATGTTGTTAAATAATTTGAGAATTTGGGATAAGGTCAGTCATTTTTAACTACCAAATAAAGAAATCATTTATTATAATTCAATTTCGAATGTCATTTTTTTTAATTATCATGTTAGGAATTCAAAATGTAATGTAATTGTAAAACAATGTATTTTTTTAAGATATGAGTATGAGTAAATCCATATGAGACATATCTGCAACTGAAAGATTAACTTAAATCACTATCTTCCATTGTTTTCAGACTTCATATTTTGAAGAAATATTTTTGAATAATGCGAAGAGTTTACTTTCAAGAATAAGCACACTTTATAATAACATTTTTTTCAAATGGTTACAAAAAAAATTACCTACAGGTAATGAAATAGCTACTACCTACCACATTTTGTGGGACTTGTTTTGGTGGCCTAGGTGCTGGGGGTCTTTTTCTCTTCACAACTGGAACACTTTTTCCTGAATGAATTTGGTGGTGACTAGAATGGGAACCTACATCTCTCCTTCTGGAAAAAAAAAGAAAAGCGATAGAAGAATAACAGTATTCCTAATGTTATATCATTTGATATCCCTTCCATACTAAACAGTCAGTGATCGAAGTTGTTAAAAGGGCTATCAATTAAATAAATATCAGTTATGGTCTGGATTCTGCTCTGATGTTTTACCACTAAGTATGGTTCCAGGGCACTGATGACAAATATTGGAGTTTAGAGGACCAACATTGATATCACTTTTGACATCATTGTGTTATTTCAATCTCCTGTTGAATGAAGGTCAGTATCTCACAATGATGAACTCTACTAGCAGTGGAGTTGAAATAGAATGAATGTATGGGTATCTAGTTTTATTAACTAGCAATTACTCAACAACACTTGATAGGTATCTTCAACTTCATATTAGGTATTATCAGTTTTCCTCTTCTACAATATTATACAAGCAGCTGGAAGCTGATACAATATGACCAACGAAGGTGGCCCCTCAGCTGCGTGTGAAATGAAAAGAGAACATCCAGAGAGAGTATAAAGTTTAAAGTGCAAACTAATTTGCAATAATAGCCCTTCTAGGACCGAAATGATAAGCCCGACGATCAGTGAAGACTAACCTACCCCCTTCTTTCTATTTTGCTACAGCAAATCCTCGGTCAGGTGCCAAAACAAATAGAAACAGACCTCTTACGTTATATTGTTCTACAAATTTATCAAAATTGTCTGAGAGTTTAAAACCTATATGCTATACAAAGTAAATCAAAATAACTTGGTACTCATTTATTTATCTTCTAAATTTGTCTCACTTTTTGAGGATTTCCATCTTGACAACTTCTCCATCGTCTGAAGATTCTGTATCTTCAGATTCTGAAGTACTATTATCAACTTTCTCATGCATAAGCAATCTGTCTAACAAGAATGTTCTGTCTCTCGTGACCATTAATAGCCGTTTCTGTGCCGTCCTAAGGGCTTGTTGGAATGCCTCATTTTCCTGGAAAAAACATAAAGAACTATTTAGTTTTTCCACTATCTATGTAAACAACTTACATAAACTAAGTTTTGAAATTTCCTCTTCAAATACTTATATTCTTTCTTAAATTTGGATTCTTCTAAAGCTCTTTCTTCCTCTTCAGCTGCTGCAGCTTCATTTGCTATAGAACGACAGTACCATCCTTCTAACATTATTATTGAACAAATGATGTCTGACTGAAATCCAATAATATTTCAGTTTTTTAATTTATTTTAAAAAATGTTGAAAATGTGAGGTTTAGTGATTACTGTTTATATTTTAGGCTTGTTTATTAGTTTCTCAACTGCGTTTTGTTGACTGTATTATCTCGTTCTGGAACTGATCTAGTCGTTTTAATGGCCGATCTGGTGTTTATTTCAAAAGTTATATGCGGTTCCTATGAAAGCTTTTCCCAAGGATCGTTGATCAATATATGTTTAGGACTGTAGGATGCAGTGCTGCCAATTGAAAGTATACAATATGCTGACTAGCATCTGTCAAAATGCGGAGTTTTACCCCCAGAATTTTGAGAATGCTTACAAAATCCTTACAAACTTAATTTATACATAATCTATGGTATATATGGATGATTTCGAGGGTCGACTTGTTCTGATAGATACTGATTCTGAAACGAAACCAGAACAAATTAGACTAGAAGAAGCACATATTCTCAAATGTCCATTGAACTGGAAATGCAATAGGGAACACACATGTGCCTCCTTTCTAGGATATTTTGATTTGCACATAAAGACTACCACCTAGAGAGCTCAGCAACAAACTTAGATATTGAAAAAATATCTAATATTTTTCATAATTCAAAATTGAAAACGCCAATTTTGTCGTCACATCCAAAAACGTACTCCTAGCGCCTCTGGTGGACGTAAGCATCGTTATTTCACACAGTTTAATTTTTTACCACTAGTTGCTTCGAACTGCCGACTATAATTTCATCTGCCTTCGTTTATGTGTTGTTCTAATATTTTTATCATCATAGTATTTATGTTTGGGTTGAAAGAAATAGTATCTACTATCAATATTCCTGAAACAACCACAACTAGCGCTAGCGTTTGGGGGAAGTTATTCAAATGAAGGTCAAATCGAGTTTGAATTGAGGAGCACTTTTAAACTTGGAAATTTCGAAAAAAAATTGGGATATGAGAAATTATTTTCACAAAATGTAATTATTGTGGATCTAACTGAGGCAAAAATAAAATAAAATAATGCCTGTTTCCCATTGTCTACTCGGTGCTTGGTAAGAAGTTGGGTTGGTAGCATTGAAACCTGTTGATAAAACCATAGTATAATCTTAACAATGATAAAACTCATAGAAGCCTGAGGCTGAGATAAGATTTCAGATATGTCATGTCATGCCAATTTTAATTTCGATAAACAAACATAACACAGAACTCAAACTAGCAAACTACTATAGACAAAGACGTGAAGAGTAACGACTAACGAGTTCTGTGCCGTTACAAGACTGGCCATTGGCCATGTGCCACACGAAACAAACACAAGTAGTCAGGAAGATGAACGCTTTTCTCCCACTCCTTAGTGCAAAATGCTTACAAAATCCTTACAATTCGTCATTACTCCATGATTACTCCAAAGCTTTCGAATTGCTTACAAATGGAGTAATTACTCTCAAAACGGCAGCGCTGGTAGGATGGTCAGAGATTATTGTTCTTACTCTACTCTTTGGGATGGTCCAATCCAATGATTATACACAATGAAAGGATGGCTTATTTTCGTACATTGGCCAAATTTCAGCTGCACATGCGCGGATTTGCATCGTCATTTGACGTCATCAGGGAACCGCCATAAGTGCCCATGTATTTATCTACTTTTTCCAACGGTTTTTCTTTTTTCCGTCGTTTTTTAAGTGTTTATGTTTGCTGAATCATTTAACTCTCGTTTCAAGAGATTTATAGTGACATAAACATAACGTATCTTAAATGATGTTATTAATTCAAGGAGGTGATTTCTTGTCATATTTGTCGAAAAAAAGTTCATATAAACGTATGTCCTAACTTGCTTCGTTTTCGAGTAACGGGGTGTCAAAGGTTTAATGAAAAACCGGTTTTTCATGAATTACTCAAAAGTCTTTTCGCCAATTTTGATTAAACTTGGTGTGTCTGTTAACAAGGGGCTTCTTTCCATAGAATTAGTTTTTGAATTTTAATACCAAGGTTATCTGGTTGATATTTATAGTAAAAATCATTGTAGGGTACTGTTTTTCGCTAAGTTTGATATTATTTGAAATAGCTAAACTTCATCGAAGCAAAGTCAGTGGCGTAGAAAGGGGGGTTACACATCATTAAAGTTAAAAAATGTATGTGAAAATTATTTTTTTTCCAGATATTCGTCGCCATTTGATCAAATCCTTGATATGAAAATCTATGCTATCGGAGAAGAGCATAGGTATTGATGAAAAATAATCAAATCAGATGCTAAAAATGAGAACCGCGACTTGCAATACAAGCATCGAGTCTTCTCCTCATCGACTGCCTCACACGTTCAAAAATTATCTGGGTATGATTTTAGAATTATTCACAATTCTATTCCTCAAGTCATTTACATCGACAACTGGTGTCGCATAAACAAGCGATTTGAGATATCCCCGAAAAAAATAATCCAGTCTGGAGATCTTGGTGGCCACGGTTGAGGTCCCCCACGACCTATCCACTAGTGAGCAAAAGTATCATTAAGATATTCACGAGCGGTCACACTGAAATGAGCAGGTGCCCCGTCATGCATAAACCAAATATTTCGTCTTATTAGCAAATGTACATCTTCTAACAGACCTGGCAGTTGTTTCTTCTAGAAATTGTCTATACGTCGCACCATTAAGTCAAGGAGGAAGAAAATGCGGAATTATGAGATGATCACCCAAAATTCCCGCCCATACGTTCACCGAAAACTCCTGCTGAAATCCACATTCTACAGTAGCATGGGGATTCTCGTAGTCCCAAGAATAATCGTTATGCAAGTTTACGATGGCATCCCGTGAAAAACTTGCCTCGTCTGTGAATAAAACTTCAGACGTGAAATTGGGATTGTTTACAATTTTTCGAAGGAACCACTGACAAAAATCCAATCGTCTAGGAAAATATCTCGGTAACAGTGCCTGCACCCGTTGCTTGTGGTATGAATACAATAAATTTGTATGCAACACCTTTCAAACACTTCGATGACTGACATTGCACTGTAAAGATAATTTTCGGGTACTTGCTTCCTCTAACTGTGGTGTCATTATTTTCCTCGGTCTACCAGCACGCTCGCATGATTAGTTAAAGATTCAGTTTCACACAGTCTAGCATGTAATCTGGTGAAAGTTCTTTCTACTGGAATATCTCTGTTAGGATATCTTTCTCGATTAAAGTCGACGGGCTTCTGCAGCATTTCCATCTGCAAGTCCATAAATGAAATGCATTTGTGCTAATTCGGGGTTGTTCATATTTACTTGATAATACGATCGTATTTGCACGCTCAAAAAATATCACGATACTAGTGACTTTCACTGTGGTAAACGATCAGAATTCTCTTATCGCTGGTATTCCTTTAAAATTCTACGAAAAAAAACTATCTTGTAAAAAATTGCATAAATAATTTTCCACTCTAAAAATTAATGTCATTTCTGTAATAATGTCATTAGTTATGCCAACCTTGTCGGGTTTGGAATCAAAAGTAAATAATTTGTATCTCTTATTTCAATACATATTCAATTTTTACTTTGATTCGATGTATTTCAAATTTACGGCATTCCAAGAAAATTGTATTTTTAATTGCTTAATCTGACAAATATCAAATTTAGACAAGAACAGTGGCGTAATGATTTTTACCATAAACATCTGTTGCAGATCGATAACTCGTTATTTGGAGAGAATTAAAATAGACTGTATTATCTCAAATATTTTGTACAGTTGAAGCAAATACGAACAGCATTACCACTTACCTACTTGAATAGTCCTGTAGACACTGGCGAATGGAATTAATCGGGCGTGAGATCCGTCTAGTAACCATGGGAATCCAGCTCCATCCAAACGTTGAGGAATTGTCCAATTACAGAAATCAAAGTATGAGACCCATAGGAAATGGAACACAACAGTAATTCAGACACTAGCGGAAAGAAAGATCTTAACTGCGGGTTAAATGTACGTCGGACATCTTGTTTATATGTATCTATGGTTTTAATTATTGTCCAATAGGTGACTTCTTATTGGCTACTGCCACTTTTTCAGTCGTAATGCTGTATTACACCGCGATCGTTCATGAATAAGTAAATAGTAATGATAAATCAGAATATTTCTGCACTATTCTGCCCCAGCAAAATGCATTGGCCTTTTTTAGGACAAGTATAAGCGCAAACATTTTAAATCGATAATAGATATCAAGAACGAAAGATTAAAAAATATATATATATATATATATATTGTTTTTTTACGAAATACAAAGATTGAAACGCAACAGTTATCTTTTAACATATTAATTGATTAGGTAGGGGACACAACTTCACCATAGGCCTTTTGAATTGTCCTGAAAAGTCTTCACAGTAGCCACTCGTGAAACATTATCGTCTCCAGGATGTAAGGCAATGATGTGACCCATATTCCATTTACAAGGTGGTGAATTATCATCCTTTATTAGGACAAAAAATCCAAGTTCGGGAGAAATGGAGGAATCGTGCCATTCACCACGTTGTTGTAAGGTTTGCAACTATTCGCGTTTAAAACGTTTCCAAAAATACGACTGAATACGTTCAATTAATTCAAACCTGGATAACCTATTTAAAGCTATTGGAGTATAATCAGGAACCGGCAACGTTCCAGCTGGTAGAAAATGCGCTGTCGTTAAGGCGTTTATGTCTTCGATATCAGGATGAAAAAGGGATCAATGGTCGCGAATTTAAGATCGATTCAACCAATGTTAAAACCGTATAAAATTCTTCATAAGTCATAATTTGTTCACCAATTACTTTAGCCAAATGACGTTTGACCGATTTTACACCAGCTTCGTTGAGTCCATTGAAGTGTGGACCAGAAGGGGGTGAAAATTTGAAGGTAATCATTTCTTGATTCGCTGCGGTTTGTAGAAGCTCCTACAAAATTGGTAGCAATGTCACAATATAACTGGGACACCTTTCCACGACGAGCAATAAATCATTACAAAGCAGCCAAAAACGTTGCTGACGAAAATCACTAGCCAATTTCAAATGTACTGCTTTTGTAGTAAAGCACACAAATAAGCACGAATACGTTTTACTGGTTCGCACCCCTCTATGACGGCTGGGTGTGACTAAAAAAGGTCCCCCAAACTCAACCCCGGAATGAGCGAACGGCTTTATTTCCGTCATTCGAGACATCGGCAACGAAGCCATAGGTGGTTGAAAGGGTTTAGGATTTGGTTTCCATCATCGTATACATTTGGACAAATTGGAATTGATTACTCGTTTTGGAGATAGGATCCAAAATGTTTGAGAAATTAAAAACTGAGTAGAACGAAAACCACAATGATAATATTTAATGTGATAAAATTTAATAAGGACCGTAGTAAGACAACTTTGTCTCGGTAACAGCATAGGGTGTTTCGCGTTATAGGACAACTTCGAATGCTTCAACCGACCGACCACCTACGCGCAATATACCTTGATCATCTAGAAAAACAGCCAATTTCCTCAAAGGGCGTGAAAAACAGTTAGATTCCAGTTCTTGGGCAAAATGGACTTGTGAGTGAATTTTACAAGCAATAAAAGAGCATCATGGAACTCGACAACTTGTAGCGGTCCCGAACTTTTGAATGTGCGGATTTCTAGAATTGAAAACCAATCATAAAATGTAAGCACAGATTCTTTGAATTATGACGAACGGGGAATGAGTATTTAGTAAATTTTCAATAACATTTTTCATTGGGACAATTGGATAATCAACATGAGGCTTAATAAACGACACGTTTAACATTGATTCGCTAAGAAAGGGCGGTCCTTTAAACCAACATTCGTTGGTAACGAGTGTTGAAGGAGACAATATTTGCGAGATTCTATTTTGACAAAACATAGTGCCACAACACGAAGGGACGTGGTTTTGAACATATGATACTCGATTAGCAACGAAAGTCTTCCAACGGTGGGCCGAACCCTTTATCCAATGTAATGCGATTTGCGAGTCCGACCAAGCATATATAGCGCAAAATTCAATTTTTCAACCAACACTTTTCAAAACAAACATCAACAGTTTAGCAAAGTAATACCATAGCACACACTTCGAGGCGGAAAATGGTAAATTTTTGAGAATGGCCACTTTCGACTTGGCACATACAAAATTAACGTGGAGTTTAGTTTGTAAAACAGTGCGGACATGTATCACGCGTGTGTCATACACTTAAATCACAAAACCCATGTAACTCATAATTATTTGAATCAATAGGGATCATAAAACGAGGAATAATTATTTGCGATAATAAATGACAAATAGTGTTGCCAAATTAATACAATTTCATTAGACTGGCACTCATCGTATCCTATGCCAGCGATCCATAATCTTTGAATTAAATGTTTAGTAAAAAAGTTATTGGAGAAATGAATCCTAAGGGATCGTATATTCTCGCCAGCTCAGATAACATGACTCTTTTAGTACCAGTATCTCGCATATTTACATTGAAACTAAAACTGTCAAGCGTAGGATTCCATTTTAGACCTAATACCTTTAAAGAAGGCTCATTCGACACTGAATGAAAATCAAGCGGTTTTTTCGATAAATACGATTTGGGAAGATCAGCAATGAGAGACGGTTCGTTACTAGCCATTTTCTTAATTTAAATCCCCTTAAGCATTAAAGCAATGAGTTGATTTCGAATCTCATAACCCTCTTTAGCAGTTGACACACTGAAAACAAAATCATCAATGTACAAAAAATTGCGTATAATCTCAGTGGCTGAAGGATATTTTCCCCCCTCCTCCATGCATAACTGAAGGACACATTTCAACGTAAAAACGGAGATGAAGTGAGACCATATGGAAGCGTTGATAAACTTCGTCATCACGCGAAAATCTCCAAAAAAATCTGTTGATAATCCCTTTGCGTTGGGTTTACCCAGATCATGCGATACATTCTAGCTACGTCCGAACACAACACGTACGGGAATTTAACAAAATATGGCAAATATCTTGTTGTAATTTAGGTC
Source organism: Gonioctena quinquepunctata (assembly GCA_018342105.1). Classification (NCBI taxonomy): domain Eukaryota; kingdom Metazoa; phylum Arthropoda; class Insecta; order Coleoptera; family Chrysomelidae; genus Gonioctena; species Gonioctena quinquepunctata. The sequence goes on along the minus strand of JAFIRS010001935.1, from coordinate 225,998 downwards.
CGGACATTAAACAATCAGTTTTGTGAATTAAATAATAATGATGATATGATAACAACGTTATTTACTTGTTCCATATGTTTCATACTTAAATATTCTTTCATAAAATCCGAATATTGCTCATACATATATATATATATATATATATATATATACACATACATACACATATATTGCACATTTAAAAACATTCAAAAATTCAGACAGAACAAAACGACTCTATTTAAAATAATTAGTGAACTCATCAATATTGTAAGGACTTATATCTAACACAAGCAACTTGATATTATATTTGAAATGGTCCAACTTGGTGAATCTTTTATATTCATTAGGTAATATATTATACAGCCTAAGGCCCATTATTTGACACAATGATGTACGATTTCTTGGAATATGTAGATCATTTTTTATTCTTGTATTGTAATGATGTACCGATTCATTTTTCATGAACTTATCTAGATTTTTGTGTATATACATCAATAGTTCAACGATAAATAAAGCATAAACCGTGAGAATATTATACTCTCTGAATAGTCTTCGACAGGAAGTTCTTAAAGATACGTTAGCAATGTTTCTTAATATTCTTTTATGTGTTATATATATATATATATATATATATATATATATATATATATATATATATATATATATATATCTTTCATATAAGACGAGTTACCCCAAATTAAAATACCATATATCAATCTTGACTGAATTTGACCATAATAAAATAATAGTAAGGCTTGTTTATCCAGAACATTTCTTAAAACTCTAATTTGATAACACTTGCTATTCAGATTCTTCATGAGATTTACGCAATGAGTGGTGAATGAGAGATTAGAATCAAAATCTATTCCTAAAAATTTAACAAAGTTTGATTGTTCTACTGATTCATTATTTATATTTATATCTATTTCGGTGGTACTATTACGATGTCGGTTTTGAAAAAAAATAGATTGGGTTTTGCATGGGCTTAGGAATAAAGAATGGCTGGATAAAGACTCTGGAGAGTGGAGTGAATTGTATCCTGTAGAATACACTCATTCCTTTCACGAAACAAAAGTGTTGTGTCGTCAGCATATAAACAAGAGAAGGCTTTTGGTGAAATTACAGGCAAATCATTAATATAAAGCACAAACAAAACCGGACCCAGAACAGAGCCCTGTGGTACTCCAATTTCATTGGGCATATGTGTCGATACGAACTGATTTTGAATATTTTCTTTTCTATGATTTATTTCGACACTTTGAGTACGATTTCGAAGATACGATTCGAATCAATCATGAGTTTTTCCTCTAACTCCAGAATTGTATAGCTTTTGCAATAAGAGCTCATGTTGCACGCAGTCAAACGCTCGACTCATATCACAGAATACAGCTGTTGTAATTTCATTTGCTTCCACACCTTCCAAAATTTTTTCATAAAGAGAGTATATAGCAGTCATCGTTGAACGACCTTCATGGAATCCATGTTGGTTTCGATTAAGTATATTATTCTTCATCAGGAATCCCATCAGAGAATTCAGCATTACATATTCAAAAATTTTCGATATTACAGGAGGCTGAGATACTGGTCTGTAATTTTCCATATTATGTAGGGTGCCTTTTTTGAAAAAAGGTGTTATAAGTGACATTTTCAATCTGCTTGGAAAAATTCCATCCTGAAAAGACCTATTTATGATATGACATAGAGGTTTTGTGATTTGAGTGGAAATACGTTTTATGACATATGCAGATATACCATCTGAACCAGATGAATGTTTATTTTTTTATTTATGTTTTATCACATGTTCTATCTCCTCTTCATTTACATGCTGAAGAAGAACACTTTTTTTGATGCTAGGAGAAGATATTTTTTGTGATATTATATTTGCATTATTTATTTTATTTATAATGTCATGAGGAGATTGGATGAAGAAACGGTAGAAACCATCAGCTATAACCTGAGGATCTGAACAAATGTTGTCATCAATTTCAATTGATTTATTTTTCGAAAAATGTTTCGTTTTTCCCGTAAGGTCTTTAATGACAGACCACGCACTTTTATTCACATTTGAGGAGGAATATATTTTATGAGAGTAAAACACATTTTTTGTTTCCTTTACTAATTCTTTGTGCTGTTTTTCACGTATTTTATAATATTCATGGAGTGACGGGTTTGTTTTTCGTAGATTCCTGCTAGATTCTCTTATACTCTCGTTCACCCATTCCTGGGATTTATTCCTGTTCGTTTTTGAAAGGACATTCGCGATTGAAGTAATTCATTAACTTATCATGAAACAAATTAAATTTTTCATCTACTCCAATATCCAAATAAGTCTCCAACCAGCTTTCGTTTTCCAATGCATTTTTCAAATTGTGCAAAGTTTGTTCATTTATAATACGTTTGCGAATACAATTTTTCTCCTTCTTGAAGTAATACGAATTAATAGATAAGAAAACAGTTCTATGATCTGATATAGTATTATCAACTACTTTACATTTACTCCTGAACCAACTGAACTTTATAAGGATGGTATTTTTCTTTATGTAAAGCTCTCAATATCGATGATTTACTTCTTTGTCGGCGGCAAGTTGTCTACTTGTCACATGCGGATTTTCCTCAATCGCTAAAAGTACATCTAACTTTTTTCCTCATCCAATTTACTATCTTTACCTGGTTTTGAATAGTTTTAACATATCCAGTTTCACGAAATTTTGTTTCTATTTTGTTAACTGTAGACTGTGAGACGTGTTGACCAGGGTATTTATTATTGAACATTTCACAAACTTCCTTTTGAGTTCTTGTTGTACCTATTACCGCATCCAATCATAATTAAAATGTCTATTCTTTGAGTTTCGGATAAATGAGCCACAGTTAAATCAAATACACACACAAATATTTTTCAATACACTGACGTGTGTTAGCAACTTATAAATATCAAAATAACAGTAGTCTACTAGTTCGACATTATATTATTTATGTTGGTTTTGTCGTAAATTTGTCTTGAACGACTTTTTCCTGGCGTTTAGCAAAACAGATAAGAAAATACCTGATTATTTCTTAAGGGGTTATATAAAATCAAAAGTATATTTCAATAGACGACAATATTGCAGATTTAAAAGTTAGGATAACTGAACAAATTAACAACATAACCCCTGAGGACCTAAAAAATGTGGAAGAATTCGAAGATCGACTTGCTTATTGTCAAGAAGTGAATGGTGGTCATTTTGAACATTTAATTTAATTGTGAAATACATTGAAAAATACTACTATTATGTGACATTATTTCCTTCATTCTACGTAAAGTGTCAAAATTTTAAATTTTCAAAATACATTTTCTCAGTTGTGATTGCACCAAATTTGAAAAACTTGATATTGCTGAACAGAAAATGAAAATCCCTTTCGAGCAAGGTGCCACACGACCCCCCTTTTCATTTGAATTTTTTGAGGGGGTGCTCCTAATTCAGAGGGGGTGCAAGGGGGTAATATTTTCATACTGTGAATTGTCGAATTGACAATAGAAATCGATATGTTTCAGGTTTTTATAAATAAAAACATAATAACGCTAAAAATGAATTTATTCCCTACCTATGGACCGCACTGTATGTGGTTCCTAACCTCTACGCTTTCAAAACTTTGTGAGTGTTTGTTTCGATCGTTCGAATTCTGAATAATTGTATGCGAATTTCCAGATTATAATGATTTCTATGAATATCGTAATAATATCAATGATTCCGTTTTCAAGTTTTTTTCTGCAGAGTAGAACTAAGTCCTGCACACGGATTTCAGCACTTTTAATTGTTTTCTTTTCTTGATTGTTTTCAACCGCTTTCTTAGTTGTTTGACCAACCCTCGGAAGTTAATGAAAACTTGTGAGAGTTAAGATCACGGGGGCCTTACATTTTATAGTGGGATCCGAAACCACTCTTGGGGCCTTGAAAAATGTTTCAGCAGCTGGGGGAGTCGAACCCACGCCAGGTGGAACCAGAGGAGACAGGACTAACGCCCGTACCACTGAGCCACAAGGCAAAGCCTTTAGGAACACGTCCAACAAACTGAGCAATTTTAACTTTTTTTTAATACCAATCATATTGAGTTTATACAAAAAATGTTTATGTTACATAAAAATTTTAAATAAAAAAATAAACGACGAAAAAAAAAATTAAGAGCTAAAAATAAAATAAACGTTTTTATTCTCAATAATTAAGCTCCTAACTAATTCTGAGTAGGCGCCAAACAAATAAACAAGCGAATTAATAAGCGTAAAATGATGCGGGATGCTCATCGGCGGCGCGGTGCGTACCGTCGCCGGAAATTAACGAGCGTTCCCAAAGTTGATATCAGCGAGACAGCTACCCGAACAGACACACACGCGTATTTTCGGATTGGTTTTGTTTATCGCTGGAGATTCCACGTTGCATTTCTATGTTGTTTTGATTATTTCTTTAAAGTAATTTAATGATTGTTGATTGTTTGTTTGCGCCGACTCAAAATTAGTTACTTACCTTAGTTTAGGAGCTCAGTTATTAGGACTAAAAAGGTTTATTTTTCGCTATTCAGGCACTTTTTCGTCGGTTTGGTTTTTTGTCAAAAGGTTGAATTTTTAATTTTTTTGTGGCTAAAATCTAATTATTACCAACTTAATTTTTGATCATTTTTCAAATACTTACTCACCTACCTTACTTTGACCAATAATTGTTATATAAAATAATTACCTACTTTAACTAATCGGTTCACGGGTGAAAAATCTATCGTCCCCTAGTTTATAACCTTTTTTTCAAATTCAAATGGGATCAACTTCGAGGTATACTCTATTTAATGAAGAAGAATCATTCAAATCGGATAAGCTAGTACAAAGTTATGCGTGGTAGAATCGGTTTAGAGGTAAACATTCTGTGGGTGAACAATGGATCATCCCCTATTTTCCAACCCTTGGGGTGGAATGTTTTTTTCATTCAAAATCAACGAATTCAAGCTACTCTGTGAGAAGTTCTGCGTGGTCATACATTAAAAAATATATATATATACGCGTTGACTTGAGAACCTTCTCCTTTTTTTCTCGGTTAAAAATATTAAATGTTTGAAAGGAAAACAATCTCAATTGAATATTGAATAGAATGATTTTTCTGTGAATTAAAAAAGTTATTTTTTGTGAATATCTAACAGAAAACAACTACTTCCTTGGCTAAAGCCACACTGGACGTTGATTGATATTCAGAAAAGTATCCTAACTGAAAAGAAAAAAAAAACTGAAATTGAAAATTTGCATTTTTATTCAGATAGTTATTTGATTTCCTATTCAAATCTTAATTGAGAACTCATATAGATGAATGAGGCAAAGAAGAATGTTTTCCAAAAGAGAGTACTCACCAGAAACCATTCGTAACATTGATGCAATAGAGGCATCGCGTTCACTAGGTCTTCAATACATTTTGCCTACGAAAATCTATTTCACGCTTCCACGATCATCAGGAAGACCAGAAAAAATGGAAAACACATTTTTAGAAGCAATCTCACTTAGCAAAGATGGAATGAAAATGCAAATTTTCATTTTTAGATTCTTTTTTCTTATGAGTTAGAGCCCTTTTCTCAATGTCTATCAGATGTAGTTCAATGTACAGTGTGGTTTTAGCCGAGGATGCTTTCGTTAGGTATTCACAAAAAATAGCTTCATTTTCATCGTGGATTTTTCAATTCACAGAAAAATATTTCCATTCGATTGAGTTTTCCTTTTCAACATGACTACCTAACAAGAGGTTATCTTGAACGATGGAAGATAGTGACTGAAGTTTATCTCTTAGTCGCAGATGATTCCACATCTGATTTTATGAACCTCCTGTTTATATTTTCAAAAAAATCAATAAAGTGTTTATCAACTCGATAGCAGAAACACATTCAATTTAAATTTTCAATCATAAAAGTGCCAATCATTCATACTATATCCTTGTTTATCAAATATACAAAAATATAAACAAAATAAATATTAACTCAATTGAACAACAAGGGGTGAAACTAAGATGTCTAAAAACCCTGGTGCTTGAAGTTATACCTGTAAAAGTTTGGGAACAACTTGATAATAGAGATCACTAGCTTTTCAGATGGCGCCAATGAGACCAGAAATGATTCTCGTTTCAATTCAGTAAACTGCAACTAAGATGACACATGGTGTATTTGTTTCCTCAGCTTTCTTTTTGAGGTAAATTGTTCGCGGGTTCTAATTTTAGCTTTCCTATTGGTTGAAAAGTGACATCTGCCAAATTTCCCCATTAGCAAAGGTGGAATTAGAACCCCTCAAACATTGAACAAAGAAAGCACCTTGATAATGTTTTTCGTATTTTGTTTGTACCACTTGAGTTTGAGGTTGATTATTTCCTTTTCGAATATTTCCACAGGAGAATTGGAAATGAAATTATTGGAATTAAATTGCAGAAAACATGAAATTTAATACATACAATATGATGAACTATGAAAATATAATTATTAGTTAATTCGCTAAGATTTTTACCTGTCTTTGGTACTGAATATAGGTGAATATTCGAATCTGCAGGTTCATACTGTCAACCCAAAATACAAATGGTGCCCATTTTACAAAAAGTCTCCTTACACACTACACAACTTAAAAATTAATACTTCCTTACGCACTAATGAACTGATGCACGGCGTGATTTTGGAAGGGGCGAACTAAAAAAAAGCTAAGCAAGATTTCAAATCAAACAGTAAAACGCATAGACACTGACAATTCACAAGAAATAATCTCGTATAAAATCAAGTTTTGACATTAGGCAAGAATACAAACATATTTGAACGGCAGAAAATGAGGCTTTGGTATAAGCAACAGGTGGTGCCCCCTCGAAAATCTAAACAATATTGAATCAGTTCCAGCACCAGGGTTTTTAGACATCTTAGGTGAAACACCACTGATATGCTCTACGTTTTTCGAAAATGGATTTCTGTCTCAATGTAGTATGGAAACACGTTACTTTTAGGGATAAAACCTTCTATTCATAACTTATAGATCAATAATACGACCATTGGGAGCCTCTACAAACATTCATAGGATTTTGACTTTCACTCGCCTTATAGTAGTTTACAGATCCTGTTCAATATGAAGTAAAGTGCAGACGTTTTCGAATTGCGAATTAGGCAATAAATCATTGGTGGGGCGAAATTATTATTCGTTTCATTTCAACTTTATCTGCTTATGGTAATGAAATGAGGGACAACTGTTGGGCCAGCCCAAATAGGGCGTATATTTCAGGTCTCTCCAATGATTTATTGCCTACTTTGCCATCCAAAAACATCTTTTTTTTTTTTTTAATGTTCTGGTTCCCACGAAAAGAGATATCCTGTAATGTTCAGAGAACATCGTGGGAACCAAGGGAAAGAAGGTAGGAGTTGGTGTTCTTCTTAAATTTCTGGAGGTTGTATGCCTCGGGGAACACCTCCCTAGGCAATGAGTTCCAAAGCCTCGCTGTTCGTTGGATGAACGAGTCTTTGGAAAGTGATGTTCTGCAGGTCTCCAAAGTGACCACGAAGGGGTGTGATGACTGAACTTGACGGGTTAATCTCGAAGAGACTGCCAAAGCAGGAACGATTGTTGATATTTCAGAAGAGCATCGCCCATGAAAATATCTATAAAATAGAGACAAATCGCCAACTTTTCTACGGTGTTCCAGACAAGTGAGCGAGTTTGTAAGCGAGGCATCACCGACGAGACGAATTGCCCTTTTTTGGACAGAATCCAATAGCCTCAGGATATGTTTAGGTGCCGCGCTCCAAATGTGGGAACAGTATTCCAGGACAGGTCGGATCTGTGCCTTATAGATCATAAGCAGCTGAGTGGGGGTGAAATAGCTCTTGGCACGAAACAAAAAACCAAGTTTTTGGGATGCACTTTTGGCAATGGACCTCACGTGATTTTCCCAGGAAAGGTTATTGCTGATAGTAATACCAAGCATAGATATGGATTACTTCAGTGGTATGGTTACTCCTGACAAAGTTATGTTAGGTACAGTGAGATCGGCTTTTCTGGAGAAAAGACATGCTTGTGTTTTGTTTGCATTGAATTCTACCAAGTTATTAGATCCCCACTCGAGAATTGTTGCTAAGTCCATATTTATATTATTAACATTTCTTCCTCGTTCATTTCTGATTTCACGGGCTGATATAGGGGCCCTGGAAGAGAAAGCGGTATGGAGGGTATTATCATCGGCAAAGCTGTGTACTGGACATGAAGTTGCTTTCAACAGGTCGTTGATGTGAAGTAGAAATAGTGTTGGTGCGAGAATAGATCCTTGCGGAACACCAGCATTTATGAGTAGAGTGTCAGATGAAACTCCATCGACCACTACATGGAGAGACCTGTTTGAGAGAAAACTAGCAAGCAGAGAATACAGCTGAGGGGGCAAGCCATAAGACGGAAGCTTGGCGAGGAGTCCCTGGTGCCAAACTCGATCGAACGCCTTGGAGATATCTAATGCCACAGCTGAAGTTTCTCCATACTTTTCAATAGATCCAAGCGAGCAGGCACCAGTTGATCCTGATGGCGGAAGCCATATTGCCTATCGTTGACAATTCCTGAGTCTTCCAGATATTTCATGAGCTCGATGTTGATGGCTTTTTCCATGACCTTGAAATAATAGATAGCAGTGCGATAGGTCTGTAGTTGCTAGGTAGGGCCTTTTTTCCTTTTTTAGGGACTGGCTGTACTCTTGCAATTTTCCAATTGGACGGAAACACCCCCAAATTGTAAGAGTGGTTGAACAACTTGCAAAGAACAGGTGTTAGTTCGGGGGCACATTTCTTGAGAACAATCGGCGGGATTCCGTCAGATCCACAGGCTTTGTTGGTGTTGAGACCCAGCAAAATCTTTCTGATAGTTCGTTGGCGAAAGGTGATCTCGGGCATGTGACTGTCAATAGGTGTAATGTTCGGGGGTTGTTTTCCCGATGAATCCAGAGTGGAATTTCCAGCAAATAGGTGCGCAAAGATATTGGCTTTTTCCTGGGCAGTCGTTGCTAGTGTTCCATCTTCTTTGGTTAGAGGTGGAAATGAGCTGGAAGTGAAGTTTCTTCCCACAGCTTTGGCGAAAGACCAAAATGAACGGGATCCGTTAGGACATTCAACAAGTTTTGATCTTATTTTGGCATTGTGGGCATCTTTTGAGCATTCTATTGTCTCTTTGCATATGCCTCTAGCCTCGACATATGCTGCTCTGGTCTCAGGGCCCAGATTTTTTAGCCATCGATGGTATGCTGCCTGTTTGGAAGCCACAGCTTTAGAGCAGTTTCTGTTAAACCAGGTCTTATCGGATGATGTTCTTCTTTCGGTATTCGGTATGTAAGTTTGCATCCCCAACATGATGATTTCAGAAATTGTCTCAGTACATCGTGTTGGATCTACTGAAGAGAAACAAACTCTCTTCCATGGAAACGCTGAGAAAAACATACAAAGACCTTCCCAGTCGGCCGAATTGTAATGCCACATGAGACGGGGTGGTATTGTGCAGCTCGATGGTAGATGGAAAGAGCATGTTGTGGAGATGAGGGTGTGATCAGAGTTTCCAAGTGGGGCACAAACTTCTATTCTATACGGGTCAGGATTGGTGGTGAGGAAAAGATCTAGTGTATTGGCAGACTGGTTGTTGACATCAGGGATGCGGGTTGGTAGCTCGACCAGTTGTTCTAGACCATGAGTGATGGCGAAGGCCTCGGCTTGACGACCCGCATCATCTGTTTTGTTAGAGAATTTGAGCCAGGCAGCGTTATGTACATTGAAGTCTCCCATGATTATGGTTTCAGCTGTAGGATGGTTCTCCTGAATGTAGTCCAGTTTGAGTGATAAAAACTCAAAGAGGTCGTTATATGAAGGCTCGTTAGGTGATAGGTGAAGGCAGCAGAGGAACTTAGTCAGTTTGGTATCAGATAGCTTGAACCACATCACATCAAAGTCTTTCGGTTCCAAACTCTCTTCACGCTGGCATGAAACGTTAGCCTTAGCGTAAAGGCAGACTCCACCTTTGAACCTGAATCGAGAATGGAGTTCGTAACCAGGACAAAGCATATGGACCTTGTTGGTGGACGAGTTTACTTGTGTTTCTGTTAGAGCCAGAATATCCGGTTTTTTCGTCTGTAGGTGATGGTGGACGTCATTGATGTTCTTGTTGAGTCCGCGGATGTTGCAAAAATTAATCTTTAATGTTGAGTCCCCTCGAGTACCTCTCGCCCGGAAATCCAAATGGAGAGGTATTTTGCTTCCGGAGTGTTTTACTCTAGGAGACTTCATCATTATTGCTATTAGGATGCACCTGAAGATAAAGGAGGAATTGGGGAAAAGGAAAGAGGGAGACCGGAAAGTATCGACCGAACACTGAAACATGGAATGATCCATTTCACAGCACACAAAGTCGATATGGTGGTATTTCACCGGGCGATGAGACCATCTTCCACCTACGGTTAACCTTTTAGTCGCCTCTTACGACAGGCAGGATTTACCATGGGGCTATTCTAAAGCCGACCCCATACAGCACTATATTATATTATATGCTATATTGAAAAACGTGTTTTATGTATATTTCGATTTTTATATATATATATATATATATATATACAGGGTGGCCAACCACATTCGCCTCGGTATTTCTACGAGAAATGAAGAGAGTTAGGGAAAAACTTTTAGCACAGTTATATGTTGGTCCATAAGGAGCATATTCCAAAATTATTTTGAAATATATAGGGTGATCCCCAAAAAAATTACATACCAAAGTTATATTTTTTCTTATGGAACACCCTATATTTTTTTATATTTTTAGATACTATAGACAAAATAAAGGTGAGTTACTATCATATTTCCCATACTTAAAACCGACCGTTTCTGAAATTTTGAGAAATTTAAAAATACAGACCATAATTTGAAAATTGTTTTTACCCTGTATCGTGTAACGAGCTGCTCGTGATTAAATGTACTGCTTAGCTCAAAGGTTGAAGTTAACTACTATGAAATTTTCAATGCAATATTATACAGAGTGGCGAAAAAAATTGCCTCAAAATTTGGACACACATTTAATTAAATAACTTCTTAAAGTTGAATGGTATTTAGTGGCGTAATTTGACGCAGAATTAGAGTCCCTTCAAAACTATTTCAGGGTTCCCTATACCTATCTCTTCTGCTTTTTACACAAAAGGCGTTTTTATATTTTACTTATGAGTAATTTTTTTATCTTAAAAATGAAACACACTGTATTGTAATGTAAAGCTTAAAAAGCGTTTTGAAAACTTTTTTATTAAGGAATACGTAAATTCGCTACAAGCAGTAGTTTAAATTTTTGAAAATACGGTGTATCTAAAGTAAAATGCAGGCAAATGTAAAAACTCAAATTTATTGCTATTTCTGAAATATTAAAGCATTCTTCAAAATAAAAAGATGCACGTGTCTTAATTATTGAGGCGAAATATGTTAAATTCGCTTATTTCTTAGCAAATTAGACTTCATATTGAAATAAATACCAAAATTACAATATGGGGTCAATAAAAACATACATTTGCGATTTCCTATAAAACCTATTATACTATTTTTTTAATAATAGTAGGCTCTGGCCTAGATGACGTTAATTATTATTATGAAACAAAAAGTATTTGACAGTGACACAACTTGTTAATCAAACCATTATCATTGTTTTAACTAGTTTAAAATTATTGTCTTTTTGAGCATTTATTAAAATAATAGACTATTTAAGATTCTTAATTTTTCGATAAAATGACTTCAAAAATGCTTTTTAAGCTTTTCATTGCAATATAGTGTGTTTCATTTTTAAGATAAAAAAATTACTCATAAGTAAAATATAAAAACGCCTTTTGTGTAAAAAGCAGAAGAGATAGGTATAGGGAACCCTAATATAGTTTTGAAGGGAATCTAATTCTGCGTCAAATTACGCCACTAAATACGGGGTGTTCCTTTCAACTTTAAGAAGTTATTTAATTAAATGTGTGTCAAAATTTTGAGGCAATTTTTTTCGCCACTCTGTATAATATTGCATTAAAAATTTCATGTAGTAGTTAACTTTAACCTTTGAGCTAAGCAGTACATTTAATCACGAGCAGCTCGTTACACGTTACAGGATGAAAACAATTTTCAAATTATGGTCTGTATTTTTAAATTTCTCAAAATTTCTCAGAAACGGTCAGTTTTAAGTATGGGAAATATAATAGTAACTCACCTTTATTTTGTCTATAGTATATGAAAATATAAAAAATATAGGGTGTTCCATAGAAAAATATAACTTTGGTATGTAATTTTTTTGGTTATCACCCTATATATTTCAAAATAATTTTGGAATATGCTCCTCATGGACCCACATATGACTGTGCTAAATGTTTTTTCCTAACTCTCTTCATTTCTCGTAGAAATACCGAGGCGAATGTGGTGGGCCACCGTGTATATCTCTAATATATAAAATTCTCGTGAATCGGTGTTTGTAATTAAACTCCTCCGAAATGGCTCGACCAATTCTCATGAAATTTTGTGTGCATATCGGTTAGGTCTGCGAATCGGACAACATCTATTTTTCATCCCCCTAGATGTTAAGGGTGGTCCACCCCTTAATTTTTTTTTTCAGACAAAAATCTTTTTTTTAATTATTTTAGGATACAGCATTCAAAAATACATACAACCCTAAATTTTCACCCTTCTACGATCAACCCCTATTTTTCCATGGCGATTTTTATTTTATCCACAGATTGCAAGATGGCAATCGAATTGTAGTACGATAAATTGAGAACGGGATAACGGGATAACGAAAAAACGGGATAAAAGGATGACAGAATAAGGGAATAACGGGATAAATAAAAAACGGGATAACAGGAAAACGGGATAACGGGAATAACGGGATAACGAAAAAACGGGAAAACGGGATGAAAGGATGAGGGGATAAGGGGAAAATGGGATAAAGGGATAATGAAAAAATGGGATAACAGGAAAACGGGATAACGGGAATAACGGGATAACGAAAAAACGGGAAAAGGATGACAGGATAAGGGGATAACGGGATAACAGAAAAAACGGGATAACAGGATAACGGGAATAACGGGATAACGAAAAAACGGGATAACGGGATGACAGGATAAGGGGATAACGGGAAAACGGGATAATGGGATAAAGAAAGAACGGGATGACAGGAAAACAGGATAACGAAAAAACGGTAAAACGGGATAACGGGATGACAGGACAACGTCTGTCGGGTCAGCTAGTATATATATATATATATATATATATACATATATACGCATTTTCCTGAAAATACGTATTTTTGGGATACTCTCAAAAAGCATGGACTAGGCAATCTAGTGGCGAAGTGTTTGTCTTTATTGATGCTAACTCCCCTATTGAGAATGTTTCTTTTACCTGATGACGAAGGTATCTCCTGGTCGCCCCATAGATTAACATCTATATTTGGTTTTATAGATTCAGTGTAGCTCCGTGCTACACTTTGCTGCAAACGAAAGAACTTTGTATTTTCATGTGATCATTGAGAATTGTCACTCATTAACCTGTCAAAATGCCAAAAGGTCGACAAAACGCCAAAGAGAAAATTGGTAATAAACGAAAGCTCACCATTGAATGTGCTACTCAAACCCAACCATTGTGGGGATCTTGGTTTCCCTCCATCATATTGGAAAGACTAGATAATTTTGGAGAACCCAAGCGGCCAGGGACAGAATCCATCCTACCAGATGGAAATCGCGAGTTGAGTGTACAGAACTCTCCGATATCTATACAACCTAGACCAAGCCACATATCTAAGGCACCAACCAGTTACAGATATTTTGTGAAACCAATTACCAACAACGAGAAGGCCAACTCAACCTTAGATAATTCAACAAGAGCTTGCGTTGGAAACAAAAAGCAAAATATCAACATTATAAGACGGAGAAAATCGGTTAGCAATTGGAGGCGGACAAATATCAAACCAGGTCCTTTGAGCTACAAATTGCGAGTATTACAGGACTTTGGGGAAGATATGAATGTACCAGTGATGCTTAGCAAACCTTCAACATCCAGGGTTGAAAGAAGACCTTCTCTCAATCTAGACACCATTTCAGAGAAATCAGAGGATAATTTGCCGATAACTGACTTGGAATTCAACGTCAATGTCGAAAGTGAACGCGAATCGAATCAAGTTATCTCAGGGTCTCAGGAAGTAGGTTCATTAAATGATGCCTTCTGTCGCAACCAAGAAAACTTCAACAAACCTCCAGGTGAAATAGAAGTTGAAACTGTAGATGTACCTGAGCCAGAACAACCTGAGAGGGTCCATTTGGGATTCAATGGAATTACTACAGTAATATCGCAGGATAGTGGACGTGATAACTCTGATACTAATACGTCATGTGGATTCGATAAAGAAGCCGATGAGGTCGATTGGAATACACATAAAAAATATGTAAAAATCAAAGCTCATACTGTGCATATACACAACCACTTTTACAAGCCCTAATCGTTATTTGAATTGAATAGACGAAACTCGTTAATTTATTTTATTATTAAATTCTTTGAACTTTCAAATCAACTCTATATGTCAAGATCACTTCTAATCAATTCAGTCTCAATCATAGTCTAGTTCAGTTCTAGTTCAGTATTTTTGTCTAGCTTAGAAAGTTTCTATTTTCCCATATCAAGTGCTAAGAGTTGAGCTTTGTCTGAATAAAATTTATGGGTTTGTTATTTTTTATTATATAATTCGTGGTAAGTCAAGATGGATGAATAGGATTGAAATGAAATAAAAATGTTATTTTGACTGTATGTGGGAAAATATGTGGTGTAGGTATCGAACAGGATGGAAAAATGTTGTTAACGAGGTGTTATAAAGTTGAAAGATAATGCGATATGAAGCGGCAGATTTTTTAAATCTGGTGGAAAAATAAGACTTAAATCTCGTGGAGACGCTAAATTGATAATTAGCAATTCGAGAGTATTTACGTACTTCCTCCTGAAAACAAAATCCGAAGTAAAAACAGTGCCTCCTCGAATACTTTCAGAGGATTTACATATTATTGTTCAGAGCTATTTTGGGGTACTGAAAATACTCAATATTTGCATTTCTTAAACCAAATCACAACACACACGTGTTAGTCGTACGTAAAATTCCGTGGACTGAAATTTTTACATTTTTCACATTGCAAACGTTACCTCTGTCGCAGTGTTTTCTTGAACAATAGTTTCAATCAATTGAAATTGTCGTTTTGTTGACATATTTGGCTACTTATCCAGATATCAATAAGAATGAAGTAATGTAAACTATAAAAAAATGCAGACTATTTTATGGAGTTGGAAAGGCTGCCATCATACTATTTGAGTAATGCATTGGAAAAATATCTCCTTATTTCTTCGATTTTTCCAAACAAGGAATTAAAAAAATGAATAGTTCAAAATACACATGGAACAGTTTGCTGTTTGGAAGTAAAAATGTACTTCAGCGAAATGACAATTGATAATTTTGATATGGATATTTCAATAACCGTTATTTGTGCTCCGATTTTGATTATGATACAATTACGGTTTTTGACCATAATATTCAATTTTAACTTGCCTAATCACCTCCATACGGAGATTGAGACATAAAGACTTGCCGCGGGCCTCTATCGGCTCATACATACTACCTGGGAAGGACAAGAGTTTTCAAATTATTCAAGAGGACAAGAGTTTTCAAAGTATTCAATTTACTTATTGGGATTTTTCATTTACCAGCCAAATAGAAAACAGTAGTCGAATCTGACAAGCGTCATACCGTTTGTAGACAGCTTTCAAATTCACCGCTAAAGGCACGCGCCACGATCTTGTGAAAAAAAATTCTGTCAACGCTGTTTGGCCCAGCTTAGATGGCTGTCAAGTCAATTGTCGATAATGTTTACTTTTTATATAAATTATGTTCGCGTTACAAATGTTTTTTTTCCTGCTTTATTTAACGTCGGCCTATTTCTGCTACCAAGGCTAAATACCGACGCCAGTGAGGACACTCCTCCCAACCGGAAATTTGGCCGAATCCTCTGTTGTTTCAGAGGGACCGCCATCTTAACGTCCCCTCCGAAGGACGGCATAGCTATTGTCTTATCGCGTGCTCATTGATGAGACGCCTGCAGCTGCGAATATGCTACTACGCTACAGTTGTTAGGGCATTTAACGCGGTGGTCACCCATTCAAGTACTAACCAAGCCCGACGATGCTTGGCTTCAAATATCGATATTCAAATGTTTTTATTGTGAATTGTAGTTTGTCGAGGGCTTCGAAATATGCTGACTTCACTAGTTCTATCTCGATTTACCAGTTTGGATATAACAAGGTGCGTTTGTTTTAATTAGTGTAAAAATGACGTTTCATGCAGTGGCATAGTTTGGATGTAAATAAGCGTTCTCAGACTCTCTTTCTACATTCCTGAAACAATCATTTCTGAAATCCACACATTTCTATGTTCATTGGCAATTTTTTCTCAGGTGTCAGGTTTCCAATATCATAAAATATTTTTCATCTATACTAATATTAGAAAGAGATTTGGTTTGTTTGTATATAAGGGGTAATCTTTGGAATTACTGAACCGATTTCAAAAAATCCTTCACTGATAAAAAGCTGAACTATCTTTGAGTAACATAGGCTATGATTTATTTTGTTTTGATAAAAATAAGTTTTCAAATCGAAATCTGAATTTTTGTAAATTAAGTCGGAAGAAAAATTGTGTATTTGTTTGTTTGAGCATTTTGAATGATATCACCGATACTATTTTTTTAAATAAAAGACATTGTGATTGATAGGTGACGAGGAGGGGCACATCAACTTGAAAATTACAAATAGCAAGGGGGGTCAAAAGGCACATCGTTGAAAAGACAACTCAAATCCCTTTTCAACCATCTAGTTTTTTTTGGTCAATACGTTTTTCCACAATATGCATTTGAAATGTCAAGTATAACAAAATTTAAAATTCATATTGTGAAAAAAAATATTACCAAAATTTAAGAAAACTTAGATGGTTGAAAAGAGAATTGAATTATCTTTCCAATGTTGAACCACTTGACCCCTTATGTTTTTTCGAGCAATCACGATGTCTTCTATTTCAAAGAGTAGTATCGGTAATATCATTCATAATCGTTGTTTTGGTCCTGTTGTTCTCCGTCGAACCGAAAAGTTAACACGGGGGGGACTTCAGAAAGCCGCAATTGTGATTCCGTAGAACAACCATAGTTGAAAGAAAAATTGAATTACCTTTTCAAAGATGTGCAACTCGACCTCTATGCCTTTCGAAATTTTGATTTTTGAGTTGATGTGCCCCCAGCGCCCTCTGTCTAGTAATTGTTATGTATCTTTCCTCAAAAAGTAGGAGCGTGATACCATTCAAAATATTTTGTTTCTCATTGTTTCACATCAAACCGTTCAAAAAAGTTATCGAGGTAAGATCAGTTCAGATCCGCACTTATACTTGACATTTCAAATGCATATTGTGTAACAACAAATTCGAAAAAAATAGGATGGTTGAAAAGATAATTGAATTATCTTTTCAAATGTATATATATATATATATATAAATATATAAATTTGGGAGGTTGCTTTTCCTTGGGGATTATGGTTCCAAGGGGATTGACTTCGTAATAACATGTTACAGTATTTTTTATTCTTGATGTCAACGTTATGACGGGGGTGCCCTCGTCTTCATCAGGAGTGGAAAGGCGTTTACAACTAAGGAGTATATTTTCTACAATTATTATAGAACATGTATGTGATCATTATCATTCATTTATCATTATCATTTACACAATTTGGATTTTTTTTAATGTGGACCATTTCCATAATTTCTCTCTTTTTTTTCTCGTGTTCAGTGCACACAATTGTTTTTTTGTTGTAGCCAAAATCATAGGGGTGGTGGTTTATGTTTATTTATTGCTGTGACTGCGTTATGGTTATATTTGTGAGCTTTTATTCTATTTTCGAGATGTTGTTCTGTCTCTCCGATGTATACTTTGTTCTTATTCAATGGGATTTCTGGTTTTGATATTGATGAAAGTGAATTTAATGTTTTTGGACTGATGTGTCCGATTTTGATTTTGAAGGGTTTTAGTATATGAGATGGTTGTTCGGAGAGTCCTTTTATGTATGGATTGGATGGGTGGAATGTATTTTGTGTTAGGTCTTTGTTGTTGTTGGTTTCATTGTGAAATTTGTTAATTCGGTTTTAAAAAATGGAGTTTAATAACTTTATTGGGTAATTGTTTAAATATATATATATAAAAATATATATATATATATATATATATATATATATATATATATATATATATATATATATATATATATATATGGGTAGTCTTGACTGACTAGTTGAAGGAAAAAATCTACGAAACTATCTTGAGAATGCAGTCAAAATAACTGGTCGAGCTGTCGGAAACGTTCATTTCCTTTTTCAAGACATCTAAAAATGTAAAAGAACAAGTTTGACCCACAAAACAGGTCAGATATACTCACTAATTTGAGGATGATATTACAAAGTTAAATCGTACATAGTCAGGAACAAAAAAGATTGAGCAGATTTTTACTCTACATTGATTCAAAAACAGATATGTGATAACCATTTCCATTGAAGAAACTAGACAAATTATCGTCGTGAAAATGTCAAATCTAATCTACACATGGTCAGGTTATGCCAAAGAATGGCGAAGATGTCTAAAATCCGTAGCCTATTTGACAGAAATATTTCAATGGACTTGTGACACAAACAACTGACTATCTGACGCTTCACTGACAACCAAAGAGAGTAAACGTTATCTGAGTAGGAGAGTCTATTCCCCATAAGACAATGGTGACACCAATAGAAAGAGATAAAAGATAATTTGTTAGTCATAGTGACGTATATGGACATGTCATGGCCACCATTCTCTCTGGACAGTGGCGGGCTAGCGCACTCCATACTCTGGTATCTGAGAGTTACAGGCTCTTGAATGTTTATTGGACCACTCTGTATGTTACGTGGGCCACCTGTACTCATGTCCATGTACGTCACTGATTAATGCTACAAGATTCTGATTGGCTAGAGCTTATTAGTACCTCCTATTCATATAAGGTTTGCTCTCTTTGACTGACAACTACATTGAGGATGAGTAAAGGATCAGAAAGCAATGACAAGCTTTAACGAAGGGGAGTAACAGAGTGGAAATGGAATCAGGCATGGGTGGAGCTACTAAGCAATGAATCATATGTCATCAAATTTGATTTGACGTGTGTCAATGCGAAGTTATACCCCGTGAGAGTGGCTCATAATCATCAATGAGAAACCATTTTTTCTAAAGAAGTTATTTTTGGTGTAGATAACATGGATTAGAGAAAAACAGCCTTTTTGAGACAATAAATCCGCTTTGAAGCCAAAACTACTCGAGTAAGACTTATAGTAAAGTTAGCCTTTTTTATTAAAATATCTTTATTGGGAGTAGTTTCTTTAAAAGTTTTAACTTTCTTCCAAAACACTATTTGTTTTGAAAAATGTTTGTTTTTTATATTTGATGTTTTTAACATTTGAAGAAACAGCCTTTTTGAGACAATAAATCAGCTTTGAAGCAAAAAGTACTCGAGGAAGACTTATAGCAAAGTGAGTATTTTTCATTAAAAATATCTTTATCGGGAGTCTTTTCTTATGACAAGAATATTTTATTTAAAAGTTTTAACTTTCTTCCACAACATTAATTGTTTAATAAAATGTTTGTTTTTTATACTTTAGAGTACATTACAGTCACTTGAAACAGCCTTTTTGAAACAATAAATCCGCTTTCAAGGAAAACTCATAGTAAAGTGGAATCTTTATTGGGGTTTTTTGTTTCGTCAAGAATATTTCCTTTAAAAGTTTTAACTTTCTTCCAAAACATTAATTGTTTTAAAAAAATTTGTTTTTTGTACTTCATGTTTTTACCATTAGAGTCACTTGAAACAGCCTTTTCGAGACAATAAATCCACTTTGAAGCTAAAACTACCCGAGGAAGACTTCTAGTAAAGTGAGCATTTTTCATTGAGAATATCTTTATTGGGAGAGTTTTCTTATGACAATAATATTTTCTTCAAAAGTTTTAACTTTCTTCCAAAACACAAATTTTTTAAAAAATATTTGTTTTTTATACTTCATGTTTTCAACATTATTCACTTGAAACAGAATTTTTGAGACAATGAATCCTTTGAAGCCAAAATACTCGAGTAAACTTATAGTAAAGTTAGCCTTTTTCATTAAAAATATCTTTATTGAGAGTATTTTCTTATGACAAGAATATTTTCTTTGAAAGTTTCAACTTTCTTCCAGAATGTTTGTTTTTTATACTTCATGTTTTTAACATTAGAGTCACTTGAAACAGCCTTTTCGAAGCCAAAACTACTCGAGGAAGACTTATATTAAAGTGAGCATTTTTCATTGAAAAATATTTATTGGGAGTCTTTTATTTTGACAAGAATATCTTCTTTAAATGTTTTAACTTCTTTCCAAAACACTAATTGTTTTACATTTTTTTTGTTTTTTGTACTTTATGATTTTAACATTAGTCACTTGAAACTGCCTTTTTGAAACAATAAATCAGCTTTGAAGCAAAAACTACTCGAGAAAGACTTATAGCAAAGTGAGTATTTTTCATTAAAAATATCTTTATTGGGAGTCTTTCCTTATGACAAGAATATTTCCATCAAAAGTTTGAACTTTCTTCCAAAACACTAATTGTTTTAAAAAATGTTTGTTTTTTATACCTCATCTTTTTAACATTAGAGTCACTTGAAATAGCCTTTTTCCGACAATAAATCCGCTTTGAAGCCAAAACTACTCAAGGAAGACTCATAGTGAAGTGAGAATTTTCCATTAAAAATATCTTTATTGGGAATATTTTCTTCAAAAGGTTTAACTTTCTTCCAAAACATTGATTGTTTAAAAAAATTTTTTTTTTTATGTTTTTAACATTAGAGTCACTTGAAACAGCCTTTTCGAGACAATAAATCCACTTTAAAGCCAAAACTACCCGAGGAAGACTTATAGTAAAGTGAGCATTTTTCATTAGGATTATCTTTATTGGGAGTCTTATCTTATGACAAGAATATTTTCTTTGAAAGTTTTAACTTTCTTCCAAAACACTAATTGTTTTAAAAAATGTTTGTTTCTTATACTTCATGTTTTTAACATTAGTCACTTGAAACATCCTTTTTGAGAGAATAAATCCGCTTTGAAGCCAAAACTACTTGAGGAAGACTTATAGTAGTTACCTCAATATGATTTGCTACAAAAAGCTACAATCACATTTTACAAGTATAAGTTTAAATAGGTTTCGCACCTTGAATATATGTTTGTTAATTATTCTTGAATGGACTTGTCAATTTGAATAATAATTTTCAGTTAATTACCCCACACTCTTGTAAGTTTCATTGATTTCATATGTCTGGTTTTTTAAATATAAATATTGAAAAATGATATTCTATAGAAAATATTATCCAATCTTATTTTTTGGTGTCTATATCCATATAAGTCGTACTCTACGCTTCGTGACGATTCCATGAATAACTATAAATAGTAGTTATGAACCCTCCCCTACTGGACGTTAATGATTCTTTATAAGCTAATCAAAACTTCTGCGGGGAGGGTTCATAATCACTATTTATATATAGATATTCGTGGATCGTGGAATCGTCACGGAGCGAAGAGTATGACTTCTATGGATCTGGACACCGAATTTTCGTAAAGCAGGTGGTCATGCGGTTTTCAACGGTGCAAGAAATAATATTTTCCATAGAATATCAATTTTCAATATTTATATTTCGAAAACCAGACATAGGAAATTAATGAAACATACACGAGTGTAGGGTAATTTACTTTAAAGTATAACTGAAAAATATGATTCAAATTGACAGGTCCATTCAAGAATACTCAACAAACATATATATTGGGTTGTAACGAAATAAAAAACATTTCGTTACTCTTTAATAGTTTCCTTATGAAATCTCATCATAATTCAACATTTCGTTACTCTTTAATAGTTTTCACATGAAATCCCATCATAATTTATAAAATTTCAGAACGTTAGATGTTGGTTTCACCGTCGGTAACATTTCGATTCATTTCCATAGCAGTACGATATCCATACATACTTGACAGTCGAACGCTGCAAGAAATATTTAAGTTGGTAGGTAGATAAGAAGAATTTGGCCTAGACACTAGAGACTAGAGACGCTCTCTTGGGCTAAAACCTCGATAACAACACAGGGATGTCCTAGGTATGTCCTTCTTATGTTCCGTGGTACAAGGACATGATTGGGATATTCAGGGGATGTCCCGCAGAGGACATCCTATCTGGTATATCCATTGGTTGTCCCATTTATGTCCCTGCATTTCTGATATCCATTCTCATATATAAGAATCGTTGAAACTCATCAAAATGTTCATTGAAAATTCAAAATTGATATTTTGTTTTGAAAATGTTTGTTTTTCTTCTGGAAAATAACTAAGAAAATTGAAATTAATCTCAGAAATTTCTGGGAGGTTACCATTTTGCAAGCAAAAAATTATCTATGCATAATATGCCCATTAATATAAATTCTCAAGAATGATACAAATTATACACAAATCCCAAACACAATTAGATTTCGGTTTCTGTGGTTTTGTCCTGTTTGGCTTTGGCAACATTGTTTGAATTATTTGGTGAACTGTCAACAATGGTTAACCTCACTTTGCGTAATGTGCAAGTTTCTAATTTTTCTTTGTTCGATGTTGAAAGATTAGCGGCATCCTTATTGTGTTTGACGATTTTTGTGAGCATTTGAAGTATTTTATCAGTTATAGTGTTGTGTAAATCATAGTCAAAAATGAAATAAAAAGTTGAGTTTAAGGTTGGTAAAACAAATATTAAAATATTGTCTGTAATCTTTTGGATCGAAGACTTGTTTGTTCCGATAATATGGTTATTCGATTCTGAATATTATGTTTATAGTAGTATATTCATTAATCTATTATAGGTATTTATTAATATAATGGATAGTAGGAGAAAGATATCCTCAAGGCTTGAGAGAAAAAATACACTGAGTAAATATTATAAAAGGACTAGAGAACTTGGAAGACAAAATAAAGAATCTTGAGAGGTTTGTAGTGGGAATTCTACTAGAGAGAAGACCTAGTTCAAAATTATCCTGTTGAGAACTTCCATAAAAATATTGAAAATGCAATTGATAACATAAATTCATAACTGAATGGGCCTTGAAACACAACATAACATAAGCAGCAATAATATTTAGTGAGTATTTTTATCTATTATTGTAAACCCCAAAAGTGCTATAACATAATATCAGTATTAGTAATTTTTTTCATTGTCAATTCAATTCCTCCTGCAATAATATCTTTGTTACAGGATCTTCTGAAGCCATTGGCAATAAAAAACAGATTGGGGAGGCTTTGCAGAAGTTTATCAGGAGTACAAAGGAGAGAAGCCACAGAGAAAAAGATAATGCAATGCCTGCAATAAATGCAACACCCTAATATGTGTACAATTTTCAACTAATTCACCTGGTCTTTCTTTGTGTATTTGTCATATGAATTTTATATGGGATGACTTTTTGTTTGTTGTTTTCTTATCGTATTTTAGTAGAATATGACATATTGATTTCTGAATTAAACTCGTTGAGAATGTTTGGATTTGATTTTTTCCATATTTTCCATGAAATTTTTCAAATTAAATGAATGAAAGAAAAGGACATTTGAGGACGTCCAGGGGATGTCCCTGGGATTTCCTACTTTAATTATAGAACATTTCTTTGATGTCCATTGTCGGGACTTGGTACATCCCTGGGATGTACCAAAAGGACATCCCTTGGAAAGTAGAAGTCCCTGGGACGTCCCTAGTATGTACCATGTTCTGAAAAAGGATATCCCTGGGACGTCCTTGTAGCAAATGAAGGACGTCCCTGGGATGTACAGGGGATGTACTTGTGTTGTTAGGGAATGTTCCCCAGGTTCTGCGAAGAAACACCGAAAACACCTCATCACATCCTAATGGAGTTCGATGCGTTACACCACAAGAAATGGATAAATCTGGTGTAACACCAGCCAACTGTGGAAGAAATACTACATATAGATCCCTCAAGGATCTGGGACTCTAAGGGCTGCTTGAAACAAGGAATCCCTGGAAAAGCAGAAGAAGGTGAGGCAAAACATTACCCACTAGCACCAGTATCAATTCATAACAAAATTCATTATTTTTCACTTGCATGAACTCATATTTTCAAATATGTTTATATTAATTTTTATTTTTGGACCCAAAAACTGCTCAATACTTTCTGTGGTTTTTTATTGTTGATACATTTTGGTATGAAAAGAATAATAAACCTTATAAAAATAAAAAACTATATTTTCTCCTTTGGCCACTTTGTACTTCCAACATAATTAGTTCCTTATTCTACAATTCATTATTCTATTTTTGTGTGTTATGTAGCTGATAGTAGAGTCCCTTCTTTTCTAATAATTCTTTGTGAGTTCCAGATTCGGCTACAACTCCACTATCAATATAACATATCATATCGGCGTCCTGAATCGTCGTCAAACGGTGGGCTATGGTAACACATGTTCTTCCTTCCTTGGCCTTATCCAGGGCTTCTTGAACGATCTGAAAACCAATCACAATAATTACAAAGGATCACGCACACACATCTTCTGCAGAAAATTTTGTTCAAATGTTAAAAATGCTTAGCTCTATCTACTGATGGTATGAATCACTTCAGCAGAATAAAAAATTCTAGACCCTGTATATTTTGATATCATCAGCAAATTCTGAGCTCGATAGGATATTCCTTTGATTTTTGGTGCCTCATGATATTTTTTCGTCAATTTTATGTTTATATCTAGATAGACCAATCAATAGAGATTTTTTCGTGACAAAGATACTACCAGGAAACCGACTAATCCATCATACGGAAAACGGCCCGTAGTTATATCCTGTTATGTTTTCCACTCCCAACTGGCATTGCTTGATTTGTTATAAACATTTAAAACATTTTTTATTATTTTTTAACGTTTTTGAATTATAACTTGAAAACTAATGGAGCAATCTCGGTACCTACTCACAATGGACGAATTGTAGATAATCAAAGGCAAATACACGACTCGATCGGATTATTAGTATCAGAGAAAAACCGAAAAAACTGGAAAAAATCTGCGTTTGTTTTCCAATTCATAACACCGCCATTTTCTCAAGTTTTGAAGCAGGCTCTCCACGACAAAATAGTGATTGATATGTACTTTATGTGTAAAAAACTCAGGCACTGTTGGATTATTAGTTTTGGCATAATTGCAATTTGATTTTTTTAATGCACTTTATTGCAGCAGACCTGGATGCGCTATAGGTGGTCCGATTTCAGTTTTTCTAAAATATTTTGAGAGTTAAAGTATAGAACTACAAAATAATCATTCTCATTTTGCGTTAAAATGCTACGAAATAGGCGAGAAATACTTGCAAACACCGAAATCCGGCGAGTGCATGAAAGCGGCTCAGGAGTGGGGGTAGAGCAGCAGATTCATAAAGGGCGCAGCGCGCTTATATTACTATACATACGCTTCCCAGCGTCTGCTGCTCTACCCCCACTACTCAGCCGCTTTCAAGCCCTCGCCCATTTTCGGTCAGGTTTGCAAGTATTTTTCACCTATTTGCAGCATTTTAACGCAAAATGAAAATGAAGATTCCTAACACTATACTTCTACTCTCGAAATCTCTATGAAAAATTAGAATCGGATCACCTATGACGCATCCAGATTTGCTGCAATAAAATGCAGTAAAATATCAAATTGCAATTTTGGCAAAACTAACAATCCAACAGCACCTGGGTTTCTCACACATGGAGTACATATCAATCACTACTATGTCGTGGATAGCCTTCTTCAAAACTTGAGAAATGGCGGTGTTATGAATTTCAATAAAAACTCAGATTTTTTCCGGAGAGTATCAAGATTGCTCCATTATTTTTCAAGCTACAATTCAAAAACGATAAAAAATTAAAAAAATGCAGTTAAATGTTTATAACTAATAAGTAATGACAGTTGGGAGTAGAAAACATAACATGATATAACTACGTACCGTCTTTTGTATGATGGCACAGTCGGTTTCCTGGTGGTATTTTTATCACGGAATCAATAGAGCAGAAAATCTCTATTGATTGGCCTTGAACAGTCTCAAAATATCTCTAAGAAACGAGAATAATAATGAAAACAAGTAGCCATTATAATTTGATTAGGAATTTTGCAGCTACGGGCCTTCGAATATGACATCACCGCTTTGTAATTAATTATTTACTTTTTCGAATGGCTCCGCCTAGTGGCACAATACTACTTCAAAGCACATCTCTACTCGCATCCCAAATCAAATCAGTTTCAAGTTTATAAAACCGTGAATATCAAATTTTCAAATTGTTCAAACAGGAAATAACCAAATTATTTCACAACTTATCTTATCTTACAAAAACAAATCGATAATGACCTTATGACAAAAGATATTCAAAGAGCTCACATCTCAATTCCAGCATTTCAATAATAATAAAGCTGATAAAAAAATATGTTGAGCTATCAAAGTGAAAAAAAACCATTACGACGAGCTTTTATTCAAATGCACTATAAAGGAAAAAATAATTTCGTTAATTGTTTGACCTAGGTTATTCTGTAGCAGATTCGAAAGCGAATATAGAAAAGGTTGAATCTGCTACTCGCAGAATAACCTAGGTCAAACAATTAGAGAAATTATTTTTCCTTTTCAGTGCATTTGTATAGGATATTGTCTTAATTTTTTTTTAATAATTTTCTCCTAATTCTTTTTAGTCATTTATGAAATCCGTCATCTTATCGAATTCATACAAAAATTTATATTCTCCGACCCCATAAAAACCCACATGGAATCGGGCCATAATAACAGAACACTTTTCCATCTTGGAGCCGCCATCTTAAATTCATGAATTTTGAAAAAACATCATGATGTCCGACCCCAAAAACCCCCGTACACCAATTTTGAATGGAAGCGGGCTATAATCACAAAAACTCGTCGTCATCTTGAATTCGTGGATTTTGATAAAAAAAAATTATGATTTCCGACCCCAAAAACCCCCAGATAACAATTTTTATTGAATCGGGCTAAAAACTCGTAACATATTGGAGCCGCTATTTTAAGTAATTTTTTTTTCGTAAAAAACTGCGTGATCTCTGTCTCCAAAAACCCCTACACACCAATTTTGAATTCAGATAAAAATTCATCATCTCCGACCCCAAAAAAACACACATACCAATTTTGAATGGAATCGGGCCATAATAACAAAACACGTCGCCATCTTGGAGCCGCCATCCGCCACGATATGTTTAACATTTATATGCTAAATTTTTGTTTTTTGTTTCTGTTTTTATGGAAGTTTCGTTTTCATTTAAATTATTTTTTGGGAACTCTGATTCCGCAATCTCTCTTTTTATTTTTATTTCATACGATATAGGTACCAACGTTTTTATCACTGTATAATGATAAGGTGAAATAATTTATTTGATATTATATTAGGCTGATTCTATGTGTGCATTAAATGCACTCTCATTCTTTGATCGTTTTGCATTTGTTACCTCTTCTTGACTGTAAATATTCTTTCAATAATTAGAATAATATGTTGGAGGTAGGCACATTCATTACTATGATTATTATTTTTTATTATCATTGTTATTATAAATGTACATGACATTGTTCATTTGAATCACACATGGTTGAGTGGAAGAATAGCTATGAGCTAAACTCCGCCAAGTAAAATAAAGTCCATTTATTGTTATTATTATTATTAATTCATGAATTTTGACAAAAACATCATAATGTCAGACCCCAAAACCCCCATACACCAATTTTGAATGGAAGAGGGCTATAATCACAAAACTCGTCGCCATCTTGAATTCTTGGAGTTTGATAAAAAAAAACATGATCTCCGACCCCAAAAACCCCCACATAACCTCGAACCTTAATCACCAACCTCGTTCTCCATATTGGAGCTCCCATTTTGTTTTTTCTCTAGCAAAAATTCAATAATACATTACACTTGAAGTGGGTCAAAATTCACTTGCAAAATTTGAACAAACATACATACATATAAATGTGATGTTGAATAAAAACTTTTAAAGATCTCCCCATCGGTGTTAGAAATTCCAGTATATTCTAAAAATATATAGGGTTTTCTATTTGATATTCAAAAATTCAAAACAGAATTGTCAAAAATATGACATATATTCGGAAATCTTCAAAAATAATGAGAAGGGGATGCTAGTGAATCCGTTGACACCCGGTATATTTAGTTCGTTGTATCATTTATATATTTTCCGGAAGAGTTGTGTGCGCACTACTTTTCTTACTTTTTCACTCTCAGTGTCCAACGCAGAAGTAGCTTCATCCAGCAACAACACTTTGGGGTTTCGCACTAATGCTCTCGCAATAGCTACCCTTTGCTTCTGACCACCAGATAGTTGTACTGCCTTGTCTCCAAGCTTAGTATCGTAGCCCTAAAACAGATGAACCGAATTGAGGAATATGATGTGCAAAATATAAGAGGTCTTCCTCATCACTAATCATTTATATGTAATCGACTGTTATGTATGACGATATAATAATATATAACAACAATGATCAGATTTCGAAAAGGGAATATTGAATAGACGTATTTCTTTGAAAACTGAAAAATGTACTACAAAAACGAAGTTACTTCTTGTACTATCTAACAGAAAACAACTACTTCCCCGGCTGAAGCTACGTTAGTCATTGAACTACAGCTGATAGATATTATGAAAGGACCTTAACTCCAAAGAGAAAATCTGGAAGGGAAAATTTGTATTTCTATTCACAATTTCCATTTCTGAAAAAAAAAATCCCTTTAATTTTGTATTCAGAATTTTATGCAGAATCAGAAAATGTTTCGAAAAATAATTTTTCCATTAAAAAATTATGAAAATCCATTTTGATTAACTGTAAGATTTACTGACTAGCTTCCATTAATTCGGGTGTGCATCTCGGGATGGGATGAATGTTGGTTCTGGCTATGTATATACTGTATGCGGTTACATTTTCTAGAAAATATGTAGGCGACACTCCAATACCCCTTTCATTATTTTTACATATTTACAAGTCGGTTTCCATGTTTTTTAAATATTGTAACAAAGTTACTATTTTCCGCTATGTTTAACAACCAAAAGCTCCCTGTGAGGATTTACATTAATCTTGACGGTAATAATAGGTCTAAAAATACTATTCGTGTTCGTGATAAAACCGTGGATTACACCTAACCCAATAAATAGGGTAAACACCCTCTGTAAATCACGCCAATACCGCGACGCGTGTATATAAAGAATGCGCGAGTGTTGCTTGCGCCAGCCAGCGACTCGAGAAAACATTTTTCATCGAGCCAGCTGTGTTATGAACAAACGCCGCCGAGACGATTCAGTCACCCGATAGAAGCCAGAGACATCAGTCCGTTCGAGACAAAAGCGGCCGCAGCCATCTGATGTCATCCGACTGACGTCACATCACGTGGATTGCTACCTAGGAGAATTTTACAAGCTTGGTAATTATACTATGAAAAATATAATTTGTATCTCAATCGACAGAGTCTACAAAACGGCAGGTGCCTAAAATTCGATCGAGAGGCATTCGCAAAAGAGGGGAAAACCGACTGTAGTTCCGTTTGGAAATATTTCAAAGAATCATTAGCTTACCGAATCTAGCACAAGCAGTCACGCGTCCGACAACTGGTATCCAGAGTGTGAGTCGAATACCAAAGCAGTCCACTACCGTCCCGAGCCTTGCCGACCATCTTGCCGAAGCAGTGAGATCGGTGTTTGGGTAAATATGTTATATCAGGTGAAACACATCAGAAAATATTTTAAGTACCACAGGTGCGATGTGTGCATGATCGAACCATAGCCGTGAGGGGCACATATTCATTTCAATGCTGCGCTGGTAATTTCTGAATACTAGTCCGTACGATACCCCCCACCGAATGAGCTTTTTGGTTGCTAAGTTTACCCTGCTTGCTTGAAAACACCCTCCCCGCTGTCTCTGTATATAGTGCTTGCCATTTGTTTATTTGTTTTGATAACTTGAGGCTACCGTCAGCCGCCCTTCCTGTATTTCTGTTATTTGATATACCTGTTCATCCTGTTTTTTAGAGTATTGTTTTATTTACTATCTTGAATAGAAGTTAAGCACCTAGTGCGCAGTCGGCACCCAGGTTCGAAATCCAGTTAAAGGCAATTGAAGCCTGCCTTGCTGGCCCCGTTACAGTGTCACGACTATACATACTGACCCCTGGAGTGTTTTCTTCACTGAGACTTCCAGGAGCAAAAGTGGCCTTTTCCACTATAAGCCAAAAAGTGGCGCACGAGGCAAAAACCGAGATTAGTGAAAGGCGACAAAGTTTGATAGCAGGGGGAGAGACCCCTTTACAATATTATAATTATTTCTTCACAATAAGCAGAAACTGATCTTGGAATTACCTTTGGAAGGTCAACAATGAAATTATGTATATTGGCATTCTTAGCGGCTTGTATAATTTCATTCATGTCGACTTCCCGCGAGTTGTTACCGTAGGCGATATTTTCCGCGATACTTTTATTGAAAAGCGTCGGCTCCTGGGATACAATACCCACGTGGGACCTCAGTGACTGCAATTTTATGTTCTTGAGGTCATCTACATCTAACTTTACTTCCCCAGACGTTGGATCGTAAAACCTCTCTATCAGCTGGATGACGGTAGATTTTCCGCAACCGCTTTGGCCAACTAATGCGACAGTTTTTCCCTGAAGGATGCTGAGATCTAGTCCTCGGAGTACTTGAACTTCGGTTCTGGTAGGGTAGGTGAATGAGACTTTCAAGAAATCTAAATTGCCTTTGACCTGTTGACAGAAAAATAAACAAGCATTAATTAAGTCAGTCTTCCAAAAATTGTGATAGAATAGTTATTTATTCAACTAGTGTATTAATGGTGGCGATTAGCCATCGAGATATTTTAACGCGAGAGCGAAGCGAGCGCGTTAATGTTCGAGATCATTAATGGCCATTTTAATATACGAGTTGATTACAAAAAATTTCCGTCGACCTCGTTCCTGGGGTCAACGTGAAATTTTCGATATCCATTTGCTTCAACTAGGAGGAAACTTACAATATTTGTATTTTAAAATACATAAATTTTACAGCGCGAGGGTAATATGATTTTACATTTGAATAGTATTTGCATTCGTGTATGTTCAGTTGCCTATACCACAATGATACATTGATAGAGAAATCGACCGATAATGGTCGACCATTAAACAAGTCTTTACCATGCCAGGGCCCTGAAAATAAAAAAAATGCAAAATTTATAGAGGCATTTTCGTAGAACATTTTTTTATATCTCCAATACATCTGGAGTCGTAGCTCAAAATATGAAAATTCGGAGAATTTTTGTTTTTTTTTTAATTTTTAGCGCAGTGGCATTGTAAAGAATTGCTTAATGGATACTTCATACTTTCGAATTCTAGAATCTAGAATTTCAGCTGTTTTGAAATTTTTTGTAAGTCTCTGTTGAATGGATTAGTAGTCATTATGAAAAGTAAGTAGAGAGCACAGTACGCTTTAAAAAAAAAATCGTTTTTGAGATTCTAGAATTGGCAGTGACCATACTCTGTAGTGGTACAATTTTTTTACTCGCATTGCATTGCTCTCTGCTCATAACACAGTTAAACTGATGTGATTTGATTTAAATGTGAAAATATACTGCATATACCAGCCTACTCGTGCGACGGTTTTGGACAATTATCCGATCGAAAAAACCCGCCGTGTGTGTCACGGGCGTTATTGTTATTGTTCAGATTGCTGAGCAATTTGTTTTGCGGAATACTCAGTGGCGTGTTTGTATCGGAAGCAATCTCAGACGAAATGCGTTTCAAAAGTCTCTGTTAGCTTTCCATACTCTTCGTACTACAAGCATTTTCAGTATGGCCGTCAAACACTACAATTACTTTTTGATCATAATGATTTCGAATGGAGCGAACATATGCACTCAAAACGTCTGCAAATGTTCCTTGTTTCGGCCATATCAAGTAATGAATTCAGTTGTTGGCATCAACAATAAATTGGCAATTAGTGAAATTTGCACAGGCCTTTCAGCAAATCCTTTCTCGTTGAACAAAGAGAGAGGAATCGAGGCAAGCTCGAAGTTAAAACGCGACCCTGAATGATGACTTTTTGCCAATTTCCTTTGCATTATACTACAAAGCAGAATCATTGTAGCTGCCCTCGGAGAGAGAACGGTCAGAATGACAGCGAAAAATTTTGTCTCCAAGACAGGGTTCTATCGCTTTAATCGCTTTTGCTGTGTCACTGGCCATGGCTAATCTGATAGTGAAGCTACATGAATCTGGAATTACGACTCAAGGTTACGCTGATGACCTGGTCGTCACTATTAGGGCCAAACATGACGGGATAATATCCAATCGCATGCAGACAGCCCTAAACATAATCAGAAGGTGGTGCGCAAAGGAAGGACTAAATGTGAATCCTAGCAAAACAGTGCTGGTTCCATTCACAAAGAGGCGTAAGTATGAACGCCCCAACCCTGAGTGGAACTCAGCTAACTTTCCCAATGAAGTCAAATACCTGGACGTCATAATCGACCAGAGACTAACATGGAATAGTCATATTAAAAATATTATTGCCAAGGCTACATCAGCAACCTGGACGTGCCGCAGAGTACTTGGCAAGACATGGGGTTTAAAGCCGAAAATGATGTACTGGGTATATCAACGATTATGAAACCCATGGTCACCTATGTCTCTTTAGTATGGCACAAATCAAGCTGCAGGAAGTGCAGCGGTTAGCCTGTCTGGGAATCACATGGGTAATATTCACGTGCCCCACTACAGCACTAGAGGTAATCTGAACTTGTGTGTAATGAAAGAAGCGGCAAAAAGTGCCTTCAGACTGCACCAGGCATCAAATTTGAAAGCTGGAAATCTGATTGGACATGTGAATTCTGGAAAATATTCCCCTAGAATCCAGGTACAAGCCATCAGATATTATGCCAGCTAGGCACGACTTTGAGGTGAATTATGAATTGCTTACAAACAACCACCATATATTCAGAACGAACGGGCCTCGTTAATTGACAATTAAATTAATTGTTTGGATGTGACGAA
The DNA here is from genome assembly GCA_018342105.1 of Gonioctena quinquepunctata. Lineage (NCBI taxonomy): Eukaryota > Metazoa > Arthropoda > Insecta > Coleoptera > Chrysomelidae > Gonioctena > Gonioctena quinquepunctata. The sequence goes on along the minus strand of JAFIRS010001935.1, from coordinate 192,820 downwards.
AGGGGAATTTGCTTCAGCCACAGTATGAATTTATTCGCCCCTTTGAGTCCCGCAGTTCGACATGCTGATTGCTGCTAACTTTTTCAATATTAGAGAATTTTGCATTACTTTCACACACGTAAGCTGCTGGTACGCCAAAAATCCATTTTAAAGACGTTTTCAGTGAAGCCTCTTCTGTGTGTAATACCTCCAACTTTTTCAATGTTTTTCATGAGCGTTTGTTCGATCGTCATGTCTGACCACACGCCAACCAGGGCTTATTGGAGCGGCGAATAGTAAAAAAACTCTCTTTGGCGAAATTTTTTGCTTCATGGAATCCGTATCTCGGAGATAAAGCTCTCAAAATGAGCTGGAAAATTCGGCAGAAAAAAAATATAAAAAATAATACATGAATATTGTAGAGGAGAATCCGTCTACGCTACGAGTTTTATGATAATCTGTTTTCACGTGAAATTAACCGTTTCGGGGATATTTGGTGTGAAAAATAGCGTAGGAGTGATGTTTCGCCGAGCGCCACATACTTTCCCGTACTTTGAACGCCAATAGCAAGAAAAAGGTGGTAAATAGACAAATAATTTGAAGAACTTTTTTGTGTAAAGTGAAAAACATTTTTGTTACCCTCCCTTTTTTTGGTGGGAATGACGGATGACGTCGGAATCAGGTCTTGCAAAAGGGTGTTTTAGACCACTGATAAGGTAGGAACTCTCGATCCTTACTTCTATTGTTATGGACTACTCCTGGACCAAATATAATTTGTATATAATTTTTTTCTTCTAATCACTATTTTTCAACTGATTATCATGGATTAGAGGGCTCTGCCGAGGCAACAACCACTCAAGGGATTGAATCACGTTAGTCGCACGGTATATATATATATATATATATATATATATATATATATATATATATATATATTTTCGCACTTTCGGAGGAATTATCATTAAAATTAGGTGACCTGTAGATATACATTTAGGAAAGTCCTGACAATGTTACAATTCAATTCGACAAGTACCAGTTTAATATTTGATCATCTTGCTTTGAATTGAGAAAGCCACTGAGCCACGGTAACTACAAATGGGAGAATTCACGAATAAACAAGCTCGAAATGGAAAATTTCGAATTAAAAAAAGCAGCAGAAGAGGCGCTAGGAGATATTTTGCCAATAAAATCAAGGAAAAATATATGAAGCGCAATACATTTATTAAATGGTGCTGCAGAAATTTTAGCGGGGATGCTTTGCTTGTGTTTTTCACTCAAATAATCAGGGCTGGAAACCATGCTCAGAATCAGAAATTATAGGGATATCAGCAAATTTTACAAATTAACTGCTCTGCTGAAAAATTAAAAATGAAGGATATAAACCGAAAAAAGCGAAGATACTAACAGAAGACCAGGTTGATAAATTTCTATTGGAAGCCCCAGACAATCATTTTTTAATGCCAAAGTTAAGTGACTTGCAAGTTTTAAAATAAACATTAACATAATTAGGTAGGTAGCATTATTTCTTTATTTATAATCACGACTACGTTTTTACTTGTCAAATAGAAATTTACATTGATGGTGTTTTTGAATAATTCAGTAATTTTGCTGGGATATCCACTTTAGTCCCTGTTTGGAGGGACCGAAGTACTCACTTTAGTCCCGGAAGTTCAGAAAAGATAATACTCATCGAGCGATATATAATGAAGTGATTTTATAGGAATTTTATTTTTTGTTTTGATACCCAACTTTCCTTATAGAGCAACTATTCATTATTTTTGGATCACTGGACTTTCTTTTAGTACTTTCACCTGATGACCATTTTTAATTTTTACAAGCTTTTTGACAAATTTCTAGTTGTCCGATTGATTTGAAATTTGGCCAATGTTCATAATTCCGGTGACAATGGCGAAGGAGATTTGTAATTATGGTCCGATTTGCTTCAAAATTGGTATGTGGGGGTTTTCGGGGTCGGAGATTATGAATTTTGTTGTAATATTTTATATATTCAAGATAGCGGACGAGTTTTGTGATTATGTTACGATTTGATTCAAAATTGGTGTGTGGGGGTATTCGGGGTCGGATATTATGAATTTCTTGTCAAAATTCATAGATTCAAGATGGTGGCCCCAAGATGGAGGACGAGTTTTGTGATGATGGTCCAATTCACTTCAAAATTGGTATGCGGGTGTTTTAGGAGTCGGAGAATATGAATTTTTTGTCAAAATTCTTAAATTTAAGATGGCGGACCCAAGATGGAGGACGAGATTTTTGATGATGGTCATATTTCATTCAAAATTGGTATGTGGGGGTTTTTAGGTTCGGAGATTATGAATTTTTTGTCAAAATTCATCAATTCAAGATGGCGACTTCAGGATGACGTACGAGTTTTGTGATTATGGTCAGATACTATTCAAAATTGGTGTGTAGGAGTTTTTGGGGTCGGAGATCATGATTTCTATCAGCTCAAAACTTACAGGAAAGAGATCTTGTAATAAAGATGCTCTATTAGAAATGAACAGATTGAAGGCGAACTAACTAAAAAGCAAAAAATAAAATAATTATTAAAAAAACTTTTTAAAGACAAGCTTTCATTTAAGCCGTGTACCAAAACATATAAAATAAATTTAAGTCATCGCTGACAATGATTTAATTATATTTTGTTGAATTAATACTTTGACAAGTTGTTACTTACCAACCATTCATTGTCCAAAGTAATTAATTGGTATCTACTTTCATGAATACTTTGTAAAAATCAAATACTTCGACAAGTCCTTACTTACCAACTAATCAGTGCCCAATCAAATTAATTGGTACCCACTTTTAAGCTTTTAGAAACCAAATAATTCAACAAAAAATAATTAAATCATTGTCAGCGATGACTTAAATTTATTTTATACGTTTTAGTACACGGCTTATACGAAAGCTTGTCTTTAAAAAGTTTTTTTATTGGTTATCTTATTTCAACTGACAACAGCGATAATATTATTAATATATTGTAATTAATAACAATAAAAAAATTCAATTCAACCAAATGTTCCATTAATTATTACTTCTTATATTTCATTGGTATAAGTTATATGGTTATGTATGAATTTTGAGCATGGGTGAGTAGTTTAACGTGCAGCGCCGCAGTGCCGGAATCGGAAAAACTGATTCAGACTTATCCCCATATACCGCACTTTGTATGGTATATACCTACTTGAGACTATTTAAAGTCAATTCATATTATTTTGCACATTTTTGGGTAGAAAAACATAATTTTTTTTTTTTATGAAGTTCCGATGAAAGTCCATGGCAACCGAATAGGCGAAAGAAAAAAGTCAATTGACAAATTTTGCAAGTTCAATTTTCACATTGATATAAACAATTATGTAGATTTCTTCAAACTAATAATTACAGTAATTCAAAAAACATCTATAAAACATATTTTTATTCATGTAATAACATTCTAAATTATTTTATCACCCAAATTCTGACAGTAAACGAACAATATGAAAAATATGTGAAAATGTATGTATGTAGGAAATAAAACAATATTTTCAATATATTTTTTTATATTTCTTCCATATTCATTAATATCTCTTTATTATTTCTGTTTATTCGTGTAATTTACTGCTACATCAGACATGTAAGTTTTAATTGAATTTTATCAATTATTTGAAAAATATTCATTCACCTCTGATTCGACACAGTACTGATTTGTTGTCGCTGCTGGTTGGCCAATCACTTTTGCATGTATGCTGGAATGATCAATTCTTTTTACTTCCTGCACCTGACACATATGACCCGAGCACACCAATGCTGCTCCTTTTTTCACAAACTGATTCTCGAAAACGATGTGACTTTAAATGGGTGAAAATCCAATTGCAACCACCACTTGATCCATCACGAATATAAAACTCTTTTCATTTTGATAATAAATTACATGTAAACACTACGATGACTGGCGAATTACGTATTCGCAGTGCACGTGTTCAGTCGGTTAAATGCGGTTCGCAGACTACTCGTTACTAGGGCAATTTCAGAAACCAGAGCTCAATTTAATCCAATGGTTATACATGCCCAATCACAATGCAACCTTAGTTTTTACGTTTGTAACAAATTCAAACTGTTGCACTTTGAAAACACTCTATTTATCAAGGGGGCAAATACGGATAATTTTCGCTATCTGGAGTAAGTTGCCCGATTCCGCCACTGCGGCGCCACTTACAAAGGTGCTCCAAGTCCATAAAGAAAACTCAATTTCTCCAATGACAATTTGACATTGAAAAATATGCAAGAATTTTCATTGTTGATAATGCTGATTTCGAATTGTCAATAAATCTAAAATATCTCTCATTCCAATTTCAAGTTTCGGACAACTCTTACTACGTATGATATCTCAAATAAAAATAATTGAGAAAATAAAATATTTCAAAATCACAAAAACTATGGATTTCCTTATGAAAAAAAAAGTAGAGCTAGGACATTGTAGAATTGAACGTCCAGTGTGCTATATGTGAAATTTTGAAAGGCATACAGAGACAATTATTCACGATTTCTACACGAAATAGAAAAACTTGAATATTATTTGGTATTATATTCTCAAATTATGTTTTAACTCAAGTCATCTATTATACGATGAAAACTTATGGATGGATTCTTCCTTTTCGAAATAATGAACTACAAGCATAGATAAAATCAATACCTGTTCAAGACTCTTGGCGCTTGGGGTATCTTGTATCCTTGGGACTCTAGCTAGGAATTTCTCAACGTTTTTCGCAGCTTCCAATCCTTTTGTCAGATTTGGTGAGAAACTCAGTGAGTTGGCAATGGACGTAGTTCCCAGTATCAGTGCTTGCGACACCCTATAACAGTTTAAAAAATATCAACTATTTACTAGATGAAGATTTAACGTTAAAAAAAAATCTACCCGAAAACAGTCTTGTCGACTCGTTTTGATGCGCATTGAGATAATATGATTTTGACATTTGGATATATCAGCAAGCCATAACAACTCAGTCACTTGAAAAAAACAGTGTTTCACTTATGAAAAAAATAAGAGGATCAAGCTTGCACTCGAAATGACAACTATGAAAATGGAGACATAGTAGCTCTGGAATCAACTAGGTGTTCATCATAGACAAATTAGTTTCTCTATGGTGTTCATCAAAAGTGTCAGATTTTTCTAGATAATCTATGAGCAAATTCGAAAGATCCAAAGTATCTTAAAAGCGGGTGGAAAATGAAGGAGTTTGGAAATGGAATAGGAGGAGAGCCGAGTTGATTATGAAAAACAACCAAATGAAATCTTAATGCGAATTTTAGATCTTCAGAGTTAGTTGAAACTGAAATTGAAGAGGAAGGAAAAGCTGAACGACTTTTTACGCAACGTTAGAAAGGTCAAGCAGGAGAAATGGAGGAGAAGAATAGATAAATAGATGTGAAAAAATGGAAATGAGGAAGTACTTCCGATAGCTGAAACTTCACATGGAAATTGCTTGTCAAAATAAAGCAATTTCATCGCTGATGCTGTAAAGAGTGTTTCAGGAAAGGATAATCAATTGATTACTGATCTTTCTGAATTTGATCGCAAACCAGAAGAATTGCTGTCATCCATTACCCAGGTACCTGAAAGGTAGAGCTCTTGAAGTGGTAAAGAATTTATTATTGAATAAAAAAAAATTCACATGTTATTGGAAATGAGTTTTAGTCATGTATTGCAACTTAAATTTGAAGCAAGTAATCATTTGGAATGTGGATTATTAGAGCAGTTGGTATCCAACAGAATAAAATTACAATGGGGACAAGGGATTGCAACAAAAAAAATTAGGTTGATTTGGAAGATACTGGTATCTGAGATTTCTCATAATGATAATTTTTGGTGTATCGATATTTAAACTTTAAGTGCGAGGATGGGCCAAGAAATTTCAAAATTAATGGGTTGAGAATGAGTGGAAGACCAGAAAAACGTTTTGCACGGCTTGATCACGAACTCTGAACTTTGCTCTTTTCAATGAAGACAATATTTTTTTAAGTAGTAGTAGTAGTTAAGAGTAGTGAATGTTCAACAATCTTTCTTCTTTCACAAAATAAACATCTGTGTTGTCGTCTGCAACTAAGCATGAGGGGATTGTTTTGTGTTATCGCTTCTTTGATTTCTAGATACTGATGTTTACAGCCGTTACAGTTCCAATAAATTGAATTATCTATTGATTCCTGTTGGAGTTTCATATATTATTCACACTGTATATGTTCCCATTTTATTTAACTGCATGAGAATAGTTGACTGTGAATTTGTTGTTATTGTTTTTGAGAAATAAATTAATTGACAATTTTGACAAGGAAAAAAATAATTTCATTTTCGTTCTTCGAGACCAGATATTTCCATAAAATAAGCATTCTTCCAGGTAAAGTCAAATCAATTCCATTTGTAGATATGGGTAATTGGGTAGGTGAATAAATCGAAGGTAAAAAAGTAGTAAAATATCACAGAGTATGAATATAGTGTTGGCGTAATCTAGAGAAAGAATCACAGTAGTATCACAGGTCGTTGGTGCTAATCCTATTTTCGGGGTCCACCTGGAAGTCGACCTTTTTTCCTTTTGCTTGCCCTTGATGACTGAGTGTCAGTAAAAATGTCACTGGCTTCAGAGTCATCTTCTGAGTTAGGTTGCGTGCTGTCTTCTTCATGCCGTTTCCTTTTGTGTTCAGGGGGTGCTCCTATTCTTGAGGGAGTTGGGTGTGAGGTCAAATGTGATGAATTCAACCTGAGGTTATTTTGGAGGGTATCCCTCACTATGTTCATTAGTTGTGGGATGATTCTTCGGATCATTTCATTCACTTTGTCATCAACTGATTGTGTAGCTCTAGCACAAGAAACGCCTGGTTTCGACGTTGTGGAATTCACTTTCTTTTTCGCTTCGAAGTAAGGAATACGCTCGTCGATCATAACTTTCTGAGTTGCTTTTTTAATCTTCATTTCCGGGCAATCTTTTGAGTTTGCAGGATGCTCGTCTTTACAGTTCACACAGACTATTGATTTCTCACATTCGTTATTATGTGGGGCTTTTCTGCATGTACATATTTTCTTTTCTTTGCACGTTTGTGCTGTATGGCCAAACTTCTGGCAGTTATAACAACGCAATGACCTGGGATAGAATTGGCATACTTTGGGATTATAGAATGCGGCACTGATTTCTTTTGGAATTGCTGGTTTATTGAAAGTGAGGATATGATTCGGGGTGTCTACGATTTCTTCATTTCTTCTCGATCTGATTCTTTCCACGGCAATTTCTCCTTTGTCTTTGAGTCCTTTCAATATTTCCTCAATGGGGACATTTTGAAAATCTTTGCAGAAAACCACACCTTTCAAGGGGTTGAGTTTATTGTGTGGGGTCACTTCGACACCAAATTAATGGAATTCCTTTATACTTATCAAGCGCTGCGCTTTTGCTCTAGAGGTAATTTCCACGAGAAGACCTTCCTTGAGTTCATTATGAAAATAATGACAATCTCTTAATTATTAATAATGGAAAATAGGGAGAGATTTTCAATCCAAGACATTATTTTGATGAGTCATTTGACACAAAATCTTCGTTCATATTCATTTGGCATCAGATGGTGCATCAAAACGTCAGATGAAGAATACATGACGACAATATGAACACATTCATTGTGGAAAATGTTCGGTTTTTCATGTAACACGTTTATTCAGCACTCAACCTCCGCTGCCATACAGTTCATCACATATTCTGTGGAAATAATTCGTATATTTCAAATACAACACGTTTCATCACATGGCTACATGACACCCCACATGCATTGAGTATGTATGCTATTGATATATCGAACAGTAACTTTAGAGGATATATTTCATTTTGAAGTGGGGATTCACGTTTAAGATTAAATAATTTCATCGAATATCCATTGGAGGTACTCATCTAATAAGTACATCCAATGGAAGTCCATGGTGCCAATAGTGTAATGGATTTACTATTTTTTCTGGGAAACTCAGCTCAAATCGAAATAATTTACCAAGTCCAACATGGAACCATATCTGGGTTTGGATTTCCACGATAAGATTCGCTACAAATTATACACACTGCTGAATAGACCTAACTCTGAACGTAATCGTTCGGACACATGCAAAAAATCAATGCTTAGGTTATTCATAATGGAACACGCTCACTACAGCTCAACCCACATGCACCTGGCCCGGTCAGGTACCGTACATGGACTTGAATACACGAGTTTGTGTTGGCCAGATTACGGTCAGGGCATGATCAGGTTGCGGTCTAGTGAGCAGAGGGCTTTAACGTAACTAGCACAATATGCGTACGCTTAGGCCCTCTGCTCACTAAACCTGACCGTACCATGACTGTAATCGTTCCGACACATGCAAAAAATAGTTGTTCAGGTTATTTATGATGGAACAACGCTCACGTCACCGTTCCGCAAACGACATGCACCTGACCGGACCGTTCATGGACTTGAATATACGAGTTTGTGTTGGTCGAGTGACGGTCAGGGCAGAGCCAGGTCTAGTGAGCAGAGAGCTTCATGAGTGGGGATATCGGTGACTGTTTAATTCAAACCATCAGAGAGTGTGGTACTGAGATTAAAATCCAGCTGTGCCCGGCCAACTGCTGTCATGTGAGATCTAGAAGTTGCAGCAAGCCAACCGACAGAAGCCAAGGCCTGCCGAGAGAATTTGGAACTGTCTTTTGGGAGAATATAGCACTGGTTCAGTCCAGCTAGAAGCCATCATAGAAGATTTAGAACGGGGATAGCAGACCTGGAGGCGGAGTGGATCCTCATAGGTGATCTCTTTCCTCGAACTCCGTTATAAGAGATTCCGTAAATCTCCACGTATACTCTCCACCCCTGACTATGGTAATTCCATTTGTTTTGTTCATATCTGGGGAGAATTTGGAACCGTGATGAATTGTAATGCAGAGTTGGGAAAATGCAAAATGCACCATACTGGATATTTCTTGTATCAATTTTGCATCTTGAATCAAGTGTGTTCCCCAAATGAGCAGCCGTAAACTAGGTTACGAATCCGGTGGAGGTCAAGTGAAATATTTATATTGATCAATATATAATCGTTTATCCACAGTAGCTTCCAAGAAAAATGAGTTGCCTCTTGAGATGAAATCCGTAACCCGAATTGAGAGGCCAAAGTGACGGTATGCGAAGAAAACGCATTAAAATAGACATCCATATCCATAGGGGGTGATTTTTGGGATTAATATTGACGTTCAATGAATGACGTACATAATACAAACAGTCCACGTTCTCATACTATATGAGAGGGGATATTTCAAGAAAGTTACTCGTTGGTCGGTTTTATTCCTGTGGGCTGAATACATTCAAATAATAATAGTGTTCATCTCTTCATCTGTGTGAGTGACATGAATGAATCGTTGAATGATTTGAATAATTTTATTTCTATATGATTTGAACTTACTTGAATACTCTTTCGTAAGATAATCCATTTATGACCAAGTGTCCTCCATAGTACATACTCGCAGAGTAAGTGAAAAATATTATACTTCTAGATAAACCAAAAACTATTCCGCGCCAATGTACAGAACGTTGAACGTTTTGGTAATAAGGAGCAAGTTCTGCGATGTACAGATGATGGAATCTTTCTTCCAAACAAAGGGATGCTACAGTTCGGATATTTCCAATTGCTTCAACTGCAAGCTGAAAACAAAAATGACAAACAAAGTTTACTATAATGTAGAATGATTGTAATAGTTGAAATTTAAATCAGAACTTCTGATAGAATATGTGTGTCCTCCTTCCTTATGCCTCATTGGCTGTAGCGATTTCTCTCAACATGTAGATTCAGATTCTTGAAAACACACTCTAGAAGTCTACACATCCATTTTTTTAAATTGAAAAAATAAAAAGGAATCGAAGTTCTAGAATATTTGAAAACACATGAATTATGGACAACTATTTTTTACAATTTTTTTTACCAAGTAGTGTAGTTATATTCTGCTTCAAAACTATCGGCTGACATATCCTTCTCTAGCTAATCTCATATAACGAAAAGCATACATGCAACGTATACAATATACTTCTGCTAGACATCTGAGAGACTCATTGTACATTTTAATCCCATACCGTTATCATGGCCCATTGTTCTAGGTGTGGAAACCATAGCAACAGGGCTGGGGATTCCAGATCTCCTATATCACATTTTTTGCTAATTAAAATTTGTCCACGTAATTTGATAGTTATGACTACTTTAATTGATTTTTAACCTTTTTATATTAGGTTTGGATTATGTTATAAACTCTATTGCTTAAAATAATCAGGACAGGCCTTCAATTACAATCTTGTGTGAAAATTTCATTGTATTGAGTATGTGGTCGGTCGAGCGCTTAGCCTCATCGGTAATTGATAATAATGAGTCTCCTAGATGCATTGCAGTTCTATAACAATTATTTGATGCAAGTGAAGAGAAAAAAATATCAGTTGAAACACCATAAAATCATGGCATCAGAAACAAATATTCAACAAATAGGAAAGAACCCATCAAAATAAGACGTACAAACCATTGATAATGGAAAAAAAACATAAAAGCACGAACCGATTGAACATAATCATCATAGATACATCTATGAGAAAGGTGTTTCTAGAAACTCAGCAGTATCTTAAAAACAATACATGTCGTCTGATGAGTGATTGTGTACAACCAGATTGGGAGAGAATTTCTGATATGCCGAGTTCAACAAAGCAATTACAATTTCTCGTATTATGACCATGAATTCCCGAGTGCTTTTAGTATTCATCTTCGTTATCATCAATTTCTTAAATTTATAAGATGGTTTTGTAAATAAAAATCGAAGGAAGGAGCACTACTCTACTTTTGATGAAAAGACGCTTGCAGTTATTTCGGAATTTTGCGTTCTTTAGTACTACACAAAACAAATTCCATATTCCAATTGAGGATAACATAGTGCAAAATACGCATTCGTCAAAGCGTCTGTACTCATCATATTCCGGAGTTGTCTGAATATGAATATATCTCTAGAAAGTTTACTCCTGGCATAATTTTTGCCTAAATTTTATGATTATGATTTATGAATTTCCGACTTTTTGCTCCATTGAGTTTGAATTTGTTGGTTGGAAAACAGAAGAAACCAAATCCTCAGCTGAAGTGAAGGATTCAATTATTTTCGTAGCGACGGCTTTCATTATATAAATACTCAATTCATAATAGTCCATGTACGATGTTTTTTTTTTGAAATTTTGATATCCTCCCAGAGTTCAGCTGGTGTAATTAATGTGAGAAAATTGATTCCCGAGGTTTGAATGTACCGTTGGAAAAAAAAAGGCTTTCGAAATTGCCTATATTGTTTTCTCATTATAGGCTTATTGTAAGTAAGTAATTTATTCAGGTTAAAAGCACATCGATTTTTACAGTATCTTAGAGTTAAACAATATAAAATAGAGTTATGTGTGGCCAGGCCTAATCGAAGATTGAGTTGTAGTCAACAGCTTGGGTAGAATTGTTGCATTAGTTCATAAACATAGTTTATTTTAAATTAAAAAGAAAATTAACAATTGTCAGATAGAAATTGCTTATTAAGCAAGAATACTAAAATAATAAACAATGAAAAAAGAGAGTTAAGAACTGGTAGAGATAGACCTTCATGAGCACAAGAGGGTAGGAGCGAGCGAGAGAGATGCACAGGAGCGCGCGTTTATGCAATTTTGTAACTTGAGAGGGAATGTGTATGTTGTAGAAAGAATTCAGTCAAATATTATTTTCAGTTTATCATAGTTAATCGTAACAAATTCTTTCATTGTGGTTTTCATTTTGGGTTTGTTGGATAGGCGTCTAATTTCCAGTGGCACTTGGTTGAACAGTTTAGGACCAATGTAAGATACGAATCTTTGTGTATGAGTTAATCTACAGAGAGGGATATTTAGGTTTTGTTTGAGTATGGTGCGAGTGTTGTGATCATGATTTATAGTGGGGGTTATGTACTTTTGCGTTCATAAAAGATAGTGATATATATATATATATATATATATATATATATATAAAATTTCCTAATTACGAGCAACCCAGCTTCGTTATATAGTGCCTCAGTGGAATATCTTCGGTCCTTCTTCAAGATGATTTTCAAAATAGTGTTTTGGGTAACTCTGAAGCCATACTGATGACCCGATAATATATTATTCTTTTCCAAATAGTCAACCAGTTTGTGTTTCAGGCATTTCTCATAGATTTAAGCAAAGTTGTTGATTATGGTAATTGGTCTATAATTTTCGGCAAGTTTTTTGCCTCCAGATTTGAAGATGAGGGTCGTGAATAAATTTTTGAATGCGGCGGGTACATGTCCCTTCATAAAGCACAAGTTTATGATGTGACAGAGAGGGGTCAGGAAGAAAGCATTATATTTTTTTATGAATTTTGCGGATATACCAACTGGTCCTGTTGAGCTGTTGTTTTCAAGGGAGGATATTATATTTACGATTTTATGTTTTGTTACTGGAGTTAGGAAGAGTGAATCTTTCATTTATTTTTCTGGGAAAGGGCCAAGTTGTCTGTCAATGTTGTCCGCCATTCATTTTCCAATGTTTGCGAAGAAGTGATTGAAGTGATTAGCTTTTTCTTTATTATTAGGAATATTTTCTCCATTTTTATTCGTTATATTATTTTTTTGAGCCTTTAGAGTCGATATTGATCGTTTCATTTATGTTTGACCAGATTTTCTTATAATCGTTTTTGGTTTCTTGGATCTTATTTATGTAATAGTTATTTTTGTGATTTTTAATGAGTCTGTTGAGGTAGTTTCTTATTTTTATATTCTGAGTGTAGTTCAATTGAGTAATGTGTGTTTAATTTTTTTTTAGTTTATCTCTATACCTTGTTGAAGTTAGGAGTCATATGGTCATCCAGGGTTTCAGTTTAGAGTTATAGTTTTGTTTTTTAGAGATAGTTTGAGTACATTGAGTACAAGGTTTTTACACTTGTAATGAAATTACTGTTTTGTTGCTCAAAATAGAGCAACCAGTAGCATTAAGCCTAAGTAAAATTATATCTCCATTGTTAATAGTCTAAGAAACGTCATTCGTTTTGGATTTGAACCTTCGGAAGAAATCTACCTAGGCCAAGATATTCATTTTGTTATAAATCAATCCAACCAAGCAGGTGAAATGTGTTGGTTGCTCCTTCCGAACGAGGTTTCAGTGATCTCTTGGTTTGTTTCGAATATTTGGGAGAGATACCGCGTGCAATGGAGTGTCTTAGTGATCTTTTTCCACGACAGTCAAATATGATAGGATGTAAATATCCCCGCGTCTTGAAGTTTGTTCCAAATATTTTAAACGGAAAAAACTGCGTGAGATAGAGTGTCCTTTTCTCATAACAGTCGCGCAAGATCAAAGTGGGAATAGGGGAAACCGAAATAGGACCGCAAGAAATACGGACGATTGCGAACTGCGTTGCCTCGAGTAGCCTTGGCCGTGCTTTGAACTTAAACTCACTCCGCTTCAATTTAGTTTTGAAACTACCGCCTGCACCCCGCTTTGAGCTTACTTACGTCTAAATTGCATCTATTAATATGTGCCTGTGGTTTCTAGAATACCCCTGGAAAATAACACACCCTTGCTGCTTCTAAATTGCTTTCTGATTCAGTAAATACCATTGTCAACCCGCACCATATGAAGTAGTAGTAGTAGTATCCCTGAAGGATAAAATTGAATGTTTTCAGAATTGGTTATTTTATTTGCTTAAGTTTATTGCTTTGAGTGGAAATATCTATTACATTCAGGTTTTGAGCCCAGTCAGGGGCAAGTAAAATCTGCCCTTCTTATCCCGTTGAATTTGTCAGTTCCATAGTTAACCCCTGGAGTGTTATTTCTTCACCGAGGTCATCGTGTCATGCCCCATAATTGCAGAAAAAACTCTCATTTCTAAAAATGCAACATGATATTACTGAATACGAACTTTATAGCCCGAAAATAAATTCCATGGGTATGAACATAGGTTCTAAATTCGAATAAGCGACAAACGCTGATAAGCACATTCCAGTTAAAAATACGTCGTTATTGGAAGACAATTGAATGCACTTGAAAATCATTATCAAGAAATAACCCTTGTACACCGGAGTCATAAATAACTCATCTAGGAAAAATTAACGATGGTAAACAAGAGTATTAATTCTAATTTGTTGACATCGTCTCGCGATATGGGTTATCATAGACGGTTTGAATGCAATTGTACCGACAGAACGCGCTATAAATTCACCGAGTATGACAGCCATTAAATATAACTCTTCCTCAAAAAGGCATAAAATTATGTTTTTTATATTTTTTTGATGACAAAAACTATTAATTATTGAGCTGCGGACAAGTTAGAGATAACGGGCGTGGGAATGAAAATAACGCATGACGCGAGCTAGGGTTGAGCTAGGGTTGAATAGTATAAAAGCATGAAACGCTATATTCAGTGTTAAAACAGTAGCCAAGCCAGTCATATCATAGTTGTTACACGGTTATATGTTCCTCTCAAAAGTGAGGTTGAAAAGTCCATCGAATCACAGTATCATAAAATAATGATGAGTGGCGTACTAGTAAAATCGCCAATATAGTGAACTTCAGAAAACCATCAAGGCTAAGCCACTGCAAACCAAGTATTGAACGCTTCAAGTGAAAGCACGAGTGAACAGTAGTTTTTTTTCCAAAAATTGCCTATTTTTGTCAACGCTTCCCGAACCGAGATAAGTCAACGGAAGTCCGCAATTCAATGGTTCATGATCTCTTAGAAAAACCATAGCCATATCGCGCTATACTAATATACCGGGCAAATAAAATAAATTAACCAATTGACGCGAGATTACTCGAAATAATAATAGAACTAATTGTCGTTTAAAAACCTACTCCAGTGAATAAGTGTGAAACAGGGTGAGTCCTATGTATGTTTTTCTGTATTTATGTTGTGGAAAAGCGAACCCTTTATAATGTGCATGTGTCTGTGAAGGTATCTCCATATTTTCATGTTACCCAGAAGTTTCAAAGGAGAATTATTTCCAGCCGTTTGTGGCAATTGATGTCAAGATTGTTTTTAGTAAATCTATTTCGATTTTGTAGTCAACTGTAAAATCAACTACCAATAAGCTACACCCTTTTGTTGTATGAATATTGTTTCATATTATTCGTCTATAGAACGGAGGAAATAATTGTGTCAAATTATACTAAATATATATGTACATTCTTACACATTTTATGAGTGCATTCTTATTTTTTTTTTATGAATGAATGAACTCCGGTTGTACTTTTAAATAAACACCCCATGTTCCTCCGGGTAGTTAGAAAGAAGATGTTGAACGTAACCGCTCGCGTTCAATAACTTCGGTTTAATTATTTCTCAAATAATTGATGCTATCTGCCCATCAAAGTTGTGACTTTGCGAGCAACTTTACAAAAAAGGACTAATCGAGTATAGAAATTCTATATTTGAGGCGTCCTCAGCGTCGTAGATTAGTTAAAGGAAATATTTTCCATACTAAACCAGTGGCGTTACAGAGGGTTTTAATTATGAACCCCTGTAAATGTCAAGCGACATAACACTATAAAGAGAAGGTGGTGCCCGAGGCAAATCAGAAATCCATAAAGAAGCTTCAAGATTTGCTTGTAGAGGGAAAATAACCTTACACATCGTATAAATTGTCCGTATTTTTTGTTTTCATAGCTAGCTTTTTTTGGTAGCATATACTTATAATAGTTTATGTAACAAGTAGGCAAAATGAGGCTTTAGCGAATGAAACGGAATGTTTATGGAGGTGTAGCCGAGTCTGGAATATGAATATAAAGTCTGCTGAAACTATTTGCGTATGTGCTGGATGAGTTTTTTGTATTAGCTTTCCGAATAAACATATACGGAAACGCCATACACATTTTCTCGCTGTGTTTATAGTATTGATCATCATATGAATAACTCTTATGTTATACATTTGAAAAAAATGCTTATAGTCATTTTAGAAAATGAAATTTTTTAGGTCATTTCATTCAATTTTTCCAGGAAAATGACGAGTTATAGCATATTTTTAAAATATCATTGAAAACAACTTCCATAGACATTTTGCGAAAAATATTTGAGGAAGTTTGAAAAAATAATATTTTTTAACATTGTTTCGAGTAGATTATACTCAATTCGAAATTGAGGATGAGTCAGGGATATGAAACAGTGGATCTGGAAAATTTGTGGAGGAAAATCATATACCGAATTTCCATTGGCCTAAGTGCAAACTTCTGTAAAGATCGCACAGACACATGCACACACAAATGCATTTTTAGCCAGAATCACTAGTAAATCAAAATAAATATTGAATTATAACAAAAAAAAATATTGCAATCAATACGGTAGTGTATTCGAAGGCTGTGCAAAAATGAGGCAAGATATTGTTTATCAATGACGCATTAGTCAAATACTTGAAATGTTAACGTTAATCGTTCCTGAAATGAGTATTCCAAAAGAATATTCAACACACAATTCCAATTAATCTATGGTTCATTGCGTCTCCTGAAACATGTTTAGGATACTAATTATAAGTTTTCTGAAACAAAAAGAGTACGATGAAATTTTACCATGACGACTCTGGAAACTACTACAGCTATAATGCCATTTTGAGTACTTTTTTCAGTTTCCAAAATTGGCATTTTGTGGAGCGTTTAAAAAAATACTTTTCAAAATGTATTATAGAAATTCACTCATTTATGAACAAATATTTGTTTATTATCTTAGCAACGGTAAAATGTATGTATCCTTCATTTAAGATGTATAAAAACCCTGGTGCTTGCACTTATACCTGTAGAAGTTTGGGATCGACTTGGCGACACTTGGCCTACTTGATAATAGAGATCACTAGCGTGTCAGATGGCGCCAATTTCGATTTAGTTTCAATTCAGTAACAGGGTATATTTATTTCCTTAGATTTCTTTTTGAGGCGAACTGTGCGCGGGTTTTGATTCTAGCTTTGCTATTGGTTGGAAAGAGACATCTGTCAAACTTCACCAATAGCAAAGCTAGAATTCGAAGTCCCCGAACATTGTACAAAGAAAGCACTGTCGTGTTGTTTTTCGTATTTTGTACGATTTAAATTTGAGGTTGACTTCATTTTGACAGACGGAGAATTGGAAATGAAATTGTCATTAAATTGCAGAAAAAAAAAATTCAATGCATACAATATAATGAACTATGGAAATATCATTATTAGTCAATTAGTCAAGATTTGTACTTGCTTTTGGTATTGAATACAGGCGAAAATTCGCGAAAAATCTGCGGCTTCAGTCCACACAAAATACAAATGTGGCCCATTCTACAAAAAGTATCCTTACACACTACACTACCTCAAAATGAACAATTCCTCACGCACTAATGAACTGATTAACGAGTGATTGTTTAAAGAACAAACTCAGGAATAAGCTAAACAAGATTTCATATCAAAGAGATGGAAAACTCATAGATACCGACAAAACACTGAAAATAATTCCATATAAGATGCTGCAGATGTCAGAAATTAGGTTCTGACATTAAGCGAGAATATAGACAAACATTTTTGGACGGCGCCATCTACCACAGAGAGAGAAGCTCTGTTGAAGTAACAGGTGGTGTCCCCTCAAAAATCTAAACAATATCGAATCAGTTCATTCACCAGGGTTTTTAGACATCTTACCTTCATTACATTTAGATCACTGTCATCAGCTAAATGTGACGATATGAATCGAACAAGAATTCGGGGTCATCAAAAGTACTTTTTCGCCGAACCTCATACGGTTCGGATAACAACTCTCAGCCGTGGGCGTTAAAAGTATCATTTCACACCAGCGGTACATGAATAACTATTATTGCTTGAAATTGAGAGAAACAATACTTGACATACCTTTGTTGACTTTTGTAGTGCTTCATCACGATTATTATTCAGTCCTGATGTATTTCGTCTTTCGATATACATAAACATCAATATGAAAGGTGTAAAAGCTGCCGTCAGAAGTCCAAGTCTGTATTCATAATACATAGCCAAACTAATGGCGACCACAAACGTTGATATCGATTGTAAAATTACTCCCACTCGCTGCCCTGTCGCCTGAAATGGAATTAGATCAAAGTTAAGTCAATATCCTCTGATGAGTAAGTGATGTATAGGGTATCTCAAACTCGACAAAGTGATATGAATTTGTAATTTTGTTTTCCCACATAGGAGACTCTAATCTACCTCTGTGAAATATATTCAGAGTTGTTTTACAATTCCAAAGAAAAAATTCTGTATATAATTCTACTGTCGCATTCCGTTAACGATGGATACCTTCCAGACATATCAGATCTGTCATTAATTGGTCTTGATCGTTTTGTATATAATTGCGTTCAACTTGAACCAGTAAAAGTATGAAGCTTCTTTCATTTATTTATTTATGCACATATTCCAAACATCACACTAGGCATCTTAAATAAATTTATACATGTACATGTTCAAAAACAAAACATCCAAGATGTTTAGTCACATCCGTTCGCTATATTTGTTTTTGAAAAACTACTACTATTGAACTTATGTTTTTTAATTCAGCACCCAGATCCTCATCATATGTGGTGCCGCACCCTGAATATGTAAACTCATTCCTTTGTTGAGATTTAGTGTATTAGGTATTAATTCCAAACTCTCATTTTATTCAACATTCAAGACTGCAATCCGAACAACTGCACATTGCATGTTTCCAGAGTTATATGTATAGACAATTTTGATACAATGCATTGAATTTTCTTCTGAAATTATAGAGACAACTTATATACAATCGTTTTTAGAAAATATTTTTCAAAAAGAATGGATAGCAATATTGATATCGATAAAAAATTATCAATTCTTTGAACTGCACGAAATTATGGCCTAAGGTAAGGTAATATGTCCATCGAGCGACACGTTTTACCTCAAGAAATATAGTCCCTTGACTGACACACATGAAATGACTGCGTACTAAGGCAGATACAGCTTATTTGTTTCTGAATGGCTAAAGGCTTATATGCGCACTAGGTTGAATGTGCTGTCTGTATTTGAATATCAAGCGACAAAAAGTAAAAAGTTTTATTTACGTTTATGACTTTCCGATCATGATGTTACTTGAACAAATTTTCCTTTATGATTATATAAGCATTAAATGATAATATTATCAGACTTTTCATTCAGAAAAAACATTATTTAATGCACTTTCAATTACAATGTGTAAAATCGTAGTGAATAATATTTTACTGATTATTTTTTGACATTTGTACGTTTTAACCACTCAATGCATTATTATAGTAGGGATATTCTACCTAGAAAATTGCCGCGGGAATGATTTGAGGTATTGTATTTCTAATCCCAATTGGACCGACATAAAAAGTTTCGGGAAGGAATTCTCTTTGCAGTTGCCGCCTTGACTTAGGCGTCGGTATATTAATTTCGAGTGGTATTTTTTCAGTTACTCATTCTTACAACCATAGCAATTGATCACCCCATGTAAAAGTAGACACATGTTATCTCAACTGGATTTTATTATTTGTTTCGAAAGGTCTCCAGAAAGCCATATTGATAAAATTATTTTCATTGGATAATTCCTAACCTCACCAACACACGGCACTGATTAAGGAATATTGTAAACTGGGGAAATCATGCGGCTTCAGATAACAGGTGTTCAATCCAGCTAGCCGAGCTTTCATTACTCAAATATATTTGATGGCGCCTTCACTAATAATCTGGGCAACTAGGGACACACGCTAGAACTTTTTTATGATTGTATCAGGAACGCTTTGAAAGTAAAAACACTGGTAATATATACATTTTCCATTTGCCGGGCAGTGCATATGAACACTCCTCGTAGTGCTCTTATTTTTATTGCCGTTCCAATTGGGATTAGAGTAACTATACTTTGTTTTTATTGTCTGACAACGCATATTTCTCATTTGGCGTCTGTCATGTCAATTCGCATCAAAAGTGAGAAATGAATCAAAACCGGTTCAGTACATTGTATCATTATGCGAGGAAATGTGTTTATGATCTCAAAATCAAAAAACAATCCATAGAATACGAGAGTTCGACAAAGCAGAAAATAATTCTCCAGATTTCTTTCTCAAACTTGTTGCCATTTGGCAATAGCCACTCGAACCCGTTGGGCTCTCGTGTCTATTGCCTGGCGACAAGTTTTCGAAAATCTGTCGAATTATTTTCACTTCATTCTTACTCTCTTGTGATATTACAACTGATTATTTTTTTAGATTTCTAGAAACCAATGAAAACTTTCAATTCAAATCATGCATGTACCTTTTGGCCAATCAAAACATTATTATAGTGGGAATATTCTGCCTAGAAAATTGCCGCGGGAATAATTTGAGGTATTTTGTATTTATTGTCTGACGACGTATATTTTCAATTTGACGTCTGTCATCAATTCGCATGAAAATGAATAAAAACCGGTTTGTGCGAGGAAATGTGTTTATGATCGTAACATCAAAAAATAATCTATAGAATACCACACGAGAGTTCCATAAAGTGGAAAATAATTCACCAGATTTCTTTCTTGAACTTGTTGCCATTTGGCAATAGCCACTTGAGCCCGTTGGGCTCTCGTGTCTTTTGCCTGGCAACAAGTTTTCGAAAATCTGTCGAATGAGCCTTTTTCCTCAAGTACGAAAAATTCCCCAGCGCCAGTAGTTTGGTAGGGACAAACAGTACCTAACTCACATTAAAAATGAGTCAAATATATTTTGTAATTGAGATCAATTTAAAACATTACAGGCCCAACAGTGTTCAACTCCTTACCAGAAAATATAAACAAAATACCCATTCACTTTCTCGATTGAAAAAAGTTATTCATAGATTTATATCATGTAAGCCTCGTAGAAGTATTAGTGAAATCTTTGACCGGAAAAATTAGGTTTCTACAACAGATCCATCATGAATCATGAATCATATGACCCGAATTGTATAATTCCTTACCCAATCAAAAGATTTAAAAAAATTATGTCCATCAATGTTAAACATACTAATCGAGTTTTTATTCTATAATTGTGTGATTTTATTTCTGTGAACTTTTACATTGGAATGATTTTACTAGATATATATGTATGTATGTATATATGTGTGTATGTATGTGTGTGTATATGTATATATGTGTAAGTATTGAATGAATGTGGTTTTTTGTGGAGGAACAACGTTTCTTGACATGTTTTTTGGGTAACCTTCCACAGTCTGAAAATGAAAATATAATCAGGAAAATCTATACAAGTGTAGAAAGGGCAAACTGATTAGTTCACCCCGATAAGTTATTGCGTTCACCAAATTATATTTCCTATGGAAAAATGATTCAATTTGTCAATAACTTGCCGTTTTCTGAATTTGCCTATCAAAAATTTTTTTAAAAAATTCAAAAGATACTTCTCTATATGTATATTATATATATATATATATATATATATATATATATATATATATGTATGTATATATTTGTGGTTTTTTATTTATATATATGTAAATTTACATTTTCGTCATCTGATATTTGAATAATTGTATACTTATGTGACTCTATTTTTAAATATGTGTTATTCATCAATATAAGGTGTCGAATTTTAAATAGAACATTGGTATTTTTTATAGATGCATTAATATT
Source organism: Gonioctena quinquepunctata (assembly GCA_018342105.1). Classification (NCBI taxonomy): domain Eukaryota; kingdom Metazoa; phylum Arthropoda; class Insecta; order Coleoptera; family Chrysomelidae; genus Gonioctena; species Gonioctena quinquepunctata. Next base: position 171,193 of record JAFIRS010001935.1, on the reverse strand, counting down.
ATTCTACTTAGTTTAGTTTTATGCCCATATGTATGTTATATCTATATTTCTGATGATTTATTTGATATAATATTCTTTAGAGTTTACTCAATTTATATTTTACTACACACATACAAGTAACTTTTGTTGCTTCTGTGGTTCCTATAATATTTATTTGAATAATGTAAATTTTGCCATTTCTCTGTTTTCTGTTCAATAGCAAATGAATATTCTTATTATTATTATTATTATTATTATTATTATTATATGATTCCGTTACCAATGGGGAGGTTAGGTTAGGTTATTTTTCTAATCATTTTATAATAACCCACCTTACCAATCGTTGCAGAAACTGGATCAGGATTTTCTTCAGTTGGTTGTTTCTTTTGTTAAATCCACTCTCCTCGAGGCATGGATACATTTATTACATCTAACCTCATCAATGTGAGGTTTTACGAAGGTTATAAAAAACACGTTTTCCTCTGGATATCGATTATTCGAAGTACAATTCGCCAAACTAAAATGTTTTGTTTGCATTGCGGTTGATTTTTTCTTATTTACTTGATTATTTCAAATAATTCAACTGAATCACTTGAATAACACTATCTTGAATGGAGGTTTGATGTTTGTCCCTACCACAAGTGCTGCCTCTCCTGACAAATTTGCCACACTATTCTCAGGAAAAAGGCTCATTATTTTCACTTTATTCTCACTCTCTTGTGATATTTTATTCACTCAGTAGCGAAGGCATCGTCAGTTTTGTTTTAAGTGTTGAGATATATATCGGCGATCTTCGACTGATTGTGGTGTAACTGTGATTTTTTGTGATAAAAATGTCTACATCAGATGTTGGAAAGACGGTGCACACCCTAGTACTCGAAATGATGTACAATAATTTCAATTATCCTACAACACTATTTCTAAATGAATCAAAACAAGAAATAAAAAAACGTGTTCATGATTGTTCTAGGGAATCGGTTAGAACTATTGAATGTACCATGATGGAAGCAAAAGTTATGACTGCAGAAAATAATGGTAATCTGGTATTCAGTACACCAATCTCAAGGTAACAAGATGAGAAATCTGCCGAACTATAATCAACAATCTTCAACGAAAATGAGAAAATGTATCACAGTGGACAGACAAAAGGACTGCGTTGTACCTTCTGAGGAAAATTTGATTCAATTGGAAAAACAGGGAAAACGGAAATTCTCATATAAAAGAAGGACATATGAGAGTTAAGGATCAACTATTTAAAAAAGTTGAATAGTTTCAGAAATGAAGGCAGACCGATCGTTTTTTTGGATGCACCTACAACCAAGTCCTAGAGTGATGAAACATCGTCCGGATGATTCACACCCATTTCCAAAGGAAAGCGGTTGATTATTTTTCACGCCAGTGGAGACAAGACTTCCATTCCGAACTGTCTACGTATTTCCAAATCAGGATCGGAAATAAGCGATTATCACGACGACATAAACTTGGAAAATAATGGAAAACGATTGGGAGGAAAATTTAAACCTAATTCACCTCCCAGCTCAGTAGTGGTCAATGATAATGCATCTTATCATAATGTAGAAGTGAATAAAGCCCCTACATCCAATTCGAAGCCCACAAAACTTAACATATTACCTACAAATTTGATCAGTTGTTAGAAGAACACGGCCATACGATTTTACGGCTTCCTCGATATCAGCCGGATTATGTGATTAAAACTGAAAATGAATATTTGGAAAAAAGTGCATACTTGACATTACGGTGGAACCGCTCATTATAAAAGGAGGCGAAGAAAGCAGTAAAGATGATAGATTCAGTGACGTGGTATATGAGTTGGTTTCCTCAAATACTTGTTGGATTTGGAAAAAAGGAGGAGGTTCTCTAGTCAACGCGTATTTTTGTTATTATGACTACGCATAACTTTTTACGTAGTGGTCCAATTCCGATGATTCTTTTCTCATCAGATAGGATGTAATTCGAAGTTGGTTCCATTTGAATTTTTAAAAAAGTTCACCTCAAAGGGTATGAAAATAGGGGATTGGTTGTTCACCCACTGAATTTTATTACATGTCAACCGATTCAACCACGTACTGGGTTATCAGATTTGGATGTTAGGGTAGCAAAATAGGGGATGATTGATTTTTCTCCTGTGAATCGATTCTGTTGATACTTGCCACACATCTGTAATTCTGATGACACTACAACATGATGGAGATCCAGAGTTAATCAAGTAGTTGGTAATAAGCCACAAAAATTTAAAAAATTCAATCTTTCAAACAAAAAATCAAACCGACGAAAACAGAAACTGAAAAGCGAAAACTAAAATAAACCTTGCTAGTCTTGATAACTAAGCTCCTAAGCTCATGTGAGTGAATAATTTTGAGTTGGCGCCAAATAAACAATCAACGAAGATCATCAAATTACTTTGAACAAATACTCAAAATGGCGCGCGCCGCGCATCTCGCTGCCATGATTTTACGCTTTACCTAATTAATACGCTAGTTTGTTTGATTGGCGCCGACTCGAAATTAGTTATTAAGACTGAAAAGATTTATTTTATTTTTCGCTATTCAGTTTATCTTTTCGACGGTTCGCTTTTTTGTTAAAAAGTTTTTATATATAGTGAATACAGGTTTATAGAATATTATTCAAGTTGAAATTGTACCGCTCATGCGTACGCCACTGAATAGAGTAGCACTCAAGGAAGGAGATATTGATAAAAGTGAACACTTTGTCTGACCGTTCTTTCGCCATTCAGAAAGAAATAAGCTCTAGTGTTGCCGAATTTTCATTATCTGTCGGCGTCAAATTGTTCCAATTCATTCGCGCTCACTTTGAAAAAAAAACCGCCACAGTCCCAAATTAGAGCACCTGCATGAATGTTGACATTTGCTGATATATTCAGATGATTATATATATATATATATATATATGTATATATATATATATATATATATATATATATATATATATATATATTGTAATGTTATGATGAATTGAATAATATATCAAATTGAATTTTATAATTGAATTTTGTTATTATTATTATTATTAATATATTTTTGCACCGCGTTGGGCGACACTTGTAATGTTTTGATAAATTGAAAAATCTAAATTGTTTTTATATACTAAGATAACTAATAATTTTTGTTATTCTTTGTGAACCAAATTGATATGATATAGATATATATTTTTGCCCTGTATAATAATTTGTATGTGGTAATGATAATTGCCAACGAACGTCACTGTTCTCTCGTCACGTAGCTGACAATTGTTATTCCTTTTCTCACCACAGCTAGCACAGTTACAGCACATTATAATCATGCGAAAGGCAACCGTCTGTGACCTTATAGAGAGAGGGCGTGCAATAACTAAGATGTGGTGCCTTCCAGTGGGAAAAACCATAATGGTACCCTTTACCAAGAGAACTGTTATATTTTGTTGAACACTTTGTATTTAAGAATATCAGTTACCAAGCGATCATCATGTTCAAGATAGTCAATAAAGAGATTACTCCGCTAGTTGAAAAAGCTACTAAAGAAATACCTTCAAGGTTAATCCCAGCTCAGGCTACCTAAATTACAAAGCGTAAAACAAGAACAAAGCCAGTTCTCCCCGACGGAGCAGACATAAGGAAGAAAAATGACATGCAAAAGCATTGGGGATCAAACGGTGGGATGTAATCCATCAATACTGCAGTGGATGTTTACCATGATAGTAGGAGCAATATATATATAGTAATAGTATGGCTTGGTAGGACCAAGCTGGCTACAAAAAAGAAACTGCATACCTTTGTATCACAGGAGCTATGTGGGAGGTCGTACTAGACCTTACGTCTCTCCATATCGCAGTGGAGAGACTTCATGAGGTGCTCAGACTGGGAAAGGTCGGACTTTTAAATAATGCACCCCCCCCTTGAGGTACATACATCTGGTTGATTTACCGACAGACGAAATCGTTAAGAAATTTAGCTTCGTGAATGAATTTTGCCACATACCAAGCAATAAAAGAGAGTGGAGCATCTAGCTGGTCACCGAGAGAAAAAACCATAATATGGTACCCAGAGGGTCTAAGGCCCAGAGGAAACTGGAATAGCAATTTTGTCCGACACCCAAGCAGCTATTAGTGCAATATCAACTCGAAGATGGTAAGGAAATGCTTTCATGAAATGAATGTATTATGTAGAAACAATAAACAAATCCTCCTCTGGGTACCTGGGTACGTTAGAGTAAAGGGAAACGAACAGAATGCATTGGCATGAATAGGGACATCAACACTAGTGATTGGACCAGAGCCCTTCTTCGACCTGGAAAACGCGTATTTCCAGGAGGAGCTCAACACATTGAGAACAACACAATGGAAAAGACTCCCAGGCATGCGGCAGGCTGAAAAGCTCATCGGAGCATTAATAAGCGTTGGCGAGAGGAGTCTCAAGTCAATAACGGGTAATTGACAACGTTGATGGCATCCAAATTAACTCATTGTTCAAATAATTATAGAAATGGCTGATGAAAACGACTTGGAAGATATCTTAAATGCAGCTTCTTCCAGTGAAGCTTCTTCCAGTGAAATCTATGAAAAGGTACGAGAAAGTTTATATGGTAATGGTTGCTATGCTGTAAAATGGCCCATAACTGTACAATTTTGAGGTCGTTAATGTAGTGCATTACTGAACAAAATGCGAAAAAAAAAGAAATTACGAGACCGCTGACTCTACCAGGGAAACCTGCAGCATTTGCGGTTCTGCGCAGAAAAACCAGAAACACCTCTCTATGCTCTCGTGGAGTATATATATTTGTATTTTTTTCTTTGGCTTCTTGACCACACACACACACACACACACACACACACACACACATATATATATATCTATATATATATACATATATATATATATATATACATATATAAATATATATATATATATATATATATATATATATATATATATATATATATATATATATATATATGAAATCCATAAAATTTCGTGCAAGATTCATAGGTCACCAACAGATGTCAGTATAGGCAAATCCACGACACCGAAAGTCGCACTTCTAGTGCGTTCAGAGTAACGCAAAACAAATAACGAAAGGAGGAGCGATTTGTTTCGATTCCAAGGAAGCCACCATCCGCCTACAGCTGTTTCATGGTTTCCCAATCATCAGGACGCTTTGTAGTCTTTCTCGAATTCGTACCAAATCTCTCAGAGTACTTTTACCTACCGTCAAGTACCGGTAATGCACTTTGAATTATGAATTTATTTTTTTACTCACTCCCTGCACGCTGGAAGCATCACCAGATAATCTGGAACATAATGAGCCAACACCATGCGCCTTATCGTCGAAAAATCCAATTTCCTGAACCAACATTGCTCTAAACATTTTACTCCGGATCCTTTCAGTCATTTTTTCTCCCGCTATACCAAACATGTACATCTGAAACAAGAAATTATATATTTGAGATATTGTATTAGACGTTTTCTAAACTTCAACTCTACTTCCACTCAATTTCAAACTCACCTGCAGGAACGTACAAATCATAGATGCAGTACCAATGTAAATATAATAAAGGCAAAATTTTTTCGTTTCACTCCACACGTGATCTTCATCAGCGCTGGCTAGGGTCTGAAAAATTGATCGGAAATATCATTATCCAATTTGATTAGTCGATTTATCAACAAACATTCGTACTGAAGACTTTTCCCCAACTTTTTTTGCGGTAATGATAATAATCTTCATTTACAGTAAATATAAAATATGAAATTATTAAAAATATCAAATTATAAAAATAAGTATAGTGAAATTGTTACATATGCATATATACAAATTTGCATCTTGCGGTAAAAATGCAGTCAGTTCAACATACATTTTACATACTGATGTAAAGAATAGCTTTTTACACTTCGATATAAACACTTCAGCAATCGAAATATAAGCCCGAAAGAATATATTCTGGAAATAATGGGCTTTCAAAATTAACAAAATTCAATATTACAATATTCAGAGCCATTGTCAGTTTTCAATGTTTTCAGTTTCCTACCAGTTTGATTTTCGATGAACGATTTGAATTCAACAAACCTTTCAAAAACTTCATCTTTGGACTTCAACATATACACGAAAACTTTGTGTGTATAATCATCCAAGAATGAAAGAACATATCGGGCACCTCCTTTGGACTTACAGTCATCGGGCCACAAAGATCCGAATGCACGAGCTCCAAAATATCCGTTGCTCTCGTTCCTTCGTTTTTGAAAGGTGATCTGCACTGCTTCCCTTCCAAACACGTGGTGCAAGGTTGATCTTCCGTAGAAATGAAATCATTTCTGTCAGTATAACATTTTCTGAAGTTGTTTATGATTTGGAAAAAAGGATGACCCATTCGTCTATGCCATAATTGGTAGTTCAATTTGGTATTCGGTTTGGATAACAACCTTTGGGTCGGTCCAGTTTGTATATATCTGTTTCTAAGGTTGCTGTAGCCAACAATTTCCTTTCACTGGTCAATATTTGACATTCTGAACCATAGAACTCGACATTGTTCCCTTTTTTTCACACATAAAGATGGAACATAAAGCACCTTTCTGAGGCAGGCATTAACAGATTGTCTGCTAACCTGAATGTCAACATTGACATCGCCCTTCTCAAGGACTTCTAGGTGAACATTATTAGCCGCAGTTACTTGGTGACTGAGCTCTTCACTATTCACCAGCCAATCCTTTCTCATCGTCATGTGAGTTGATGAACCTGAATCCCCGTACCAATCATCCTGATTGAATTCATCCGCGGTGAGATAACTTCACATGAGGTTAACAGATTTTTTGTAATGCTTGTTCTCTTTTTTTTCGGAGCAATATTTGGAGAAATGACCATATTTATTGCAGTTGTAGCATCTGGGACCCTTTACTTTGAATGTTTTCTCGGATATATTCTCATTGAATAAGGCAACTGCATTTCCGTCTGTGCTAACTCCATTGCTTTCTTGTGAAAGCTTAGTCTTTATCGCATCAGAAGAGATACGTGTTTCTGAGTTTTCAATACCCATAATCCTTGGCTTGTATTGCTCTGGTAATCCTGCAAGTAGAAGTGTTCTAACCCACTCATCGTTCACTTCTATTCCTATGCCCCTCAATTTGTGAGCTGTAGAAATTACTTTGTTGACGTATTCTTCGAAAGAATCGGCGTCGTTGTCGTCGTTATCAAAGATCGCAGCAAACCAACTCGTCTCGTTAATCCGGAATCCAAAATCGCCTTCTCAAGATTATCCCATTCTTCCTTGGCAGTTTTTGCTGTCTGCACTTGGATATAATTGATGGATTCAATCAACAAAATTATTTTGGACTTGGCTTTCAGGTTTTGCTTTTTTTTAGTCTCTGTACTGAGATCTGTCGTAATTACGCAGTTCAACAATTCTTCTTAATCGAGGTAGGATCGAACTGCGAATCTCCATGTATCATAATTTTCTCTACCTTTGACCCTTTCCATCGGTGGCAGTGTATTTCTAGATGGAATTTTACTTCGCTGATTGAAGTTTACTCAAACTGTGCGATACTCTGGGCCCATAACCTATTGAAATCGGGTAATATGCAGTGGAATTATGCTGTACTGTTAGGTAATATTACGTAGGGAAAATAAATATGTGATAGTTTTAGATTAGTTTTTTTAATGACAGACTATTGTTTTTTATAAAGAAACATAGGAACAAGAATAAATCTGATTATCAATAGTTATCCGCTAGATTTATATATTAATATAACTGAGACTTGCATCAAATTACAAGTTATACTTGATAAGGCGGAAGCACGAATTCTACGAATTCAAGAGGATGTCCTCCATAATTGAAGTCCGAAAATTCTTGAAAATTTAATATTGTATTGTAAATGGGGATCTGACGGAAGCCCCGGTCAAAGTGTGTATGAGCAGACGTTTGCTGAAGATGGAAATTGCGATGAAAGTGTTTTCTTCACTTCATTTGCACCTTTACAGCTCATAAGTAAAAACGAGAACACAGAAATTGTTATATGGAAAAATCCAAGACCATCTTCACCGAGATTTTGCAGGCCAATGAGACTGCAGTTTCTACCTGAAAATGTTCAAGCGACAGTGAAGGAAGTTAAAGACATAAAAGAACAAATTGCACATCTTGGTCCTTTAAAAAAAAACGATAGAAGGAAAGTCAATATCAGTAACGCACAACATGGCATTTACCATGATAATAATTCCAATCTCAACTAGGACTTAGTCGATCGTCCAAAGCCCGGATACGTAAATACAAACGACGGGAATACAGTTCGGCTTTTTTCGAAAATGCAGCCATATCTGCTAAAATAATAAGTGCCGATGAATTATTAATACAGCGATTTTACGTTATTTTCAAAGCAATTTCAAGCGGATATGATGTTGATGCTGAAAAGTTTGAAGAATATTGCTTGCTTACTGCAAAAAAATATGCCGAACTTATACGTGGTAATACATGCTGACTACTTTACACAAATAACTCATTCATAGCGCAGAAGTTATTGAACATGCTTTATTGCCAATTGGACTAGTCGATTTCGTCACGATTTCTCACGAAAATGTTCGAGACAAGCGAATCTGAAAGATGTTTTCAACCGATTATTAGTTACATCAGACCCCTTAATTTCCAGCATTCGGAAACTACGCAAAAACCGCTAAAAACATTAGGATCCGAAGTCGTTCAATTATTGAAACCATCCGAAATTGCTGTACATGATTCTTCATTAAACATTTCTTATGTATCCTCGTCGGAATCCGAATCGGAAGCACACGTGTCGTACTCTGACGATGACAAGATAGATAGATAGATGGATAAGTTTATTGTGTTAAAAAAAAATACATTTATTTTTATTCACAAGGGCTCGGCTAATAAGCGAGCGTAATTCCACATGGATCATAAGTATAATAAAGAGTTGTACAAATTTCTACGTTGTAGCTAATAGCCACATTTACACAGTCATTCATTCATAATGTACGAACGTAGCTTCATTATATTCATCAGGGACTTCGCTAGGTTTGCTAACAGTAACATGTTTTGTGTATTGAGTACAGGTACTAGACCATCAATATTGCCGATTTCCGACAGAATCGCATTTTGCCTTATGCACAAGTAGATAGGGCATTCAAACAGGATGTGTTGCAATGACTCGGTCACTTGTCAGTTACAAATTGAACACAACTCTGTAGTGTCGATCCGGTAATACGAGCCGTGAAACGAAAACATCAAACACTCCTTGCTAGAGGTTCTGATTTGAGCAATCATACGTGTTATATAAATTTGTGAGGGAATACTCAAGTAGGATTTTGAAGAATCGGAGGCTGTATTTGAGCGGGTAGGAAGAACTTGCAAGTCTCTGAGTCAAGCGAAATTAGCTTTTGCTTGAATTTAACCAGAATGTCGTCTGTGAGCTTTTTTGAGTTATAATTGAGAAAACGCTGCCATAAGTTTTCACAGTCAGCAAATATAAAGTATTATTTCACCTGCGAGAGCCAATTGAATCTGGTGTCATTTCGCTCTAACTCAAGTAGACGTGAATAGCAAATTTTGGACAGTCTGGTGCTTTCCATAGTTTTCAACTTGTTAAGCCAAGTTAACGGAGATTCGAAAATTATGTATGATAATTTAATATAGTTAGTTTCTATGCGCACAATATAGTCTGGGGTATTTTTAGGTAAGAAAAGTAAATGTTTGGAAAAACGAACTTGAATACGCTCAATTATATCAGCATAACGATGACAACGAGAATTACTTTTGTTATTAATAGAAATAAAAATAAATCTATAATTTATACATTCGTTATTCTTTTAGTTGATCATCTCCCTATCGATCAAAGGGATAAAATAAAGAATTTTTAGTCAATTAAATTTGTTATGAATATCAGTAACGTTCATCCATTATCAATTGCAGAAGCATAAAAAACAAGTTTGTCAGTCTTGAGGCGGAATCCTTTGAGCAGCAGTGGCGGAGATAACTAATTTTATTTAAATGTTTTAAAAATGGTTTAAATCAATAGGCAATCGTATCATCATAATTTCATTTTCCCATGGTTGAATAAAGCCATATTTTCCAACAAAACACTCACAACTATAGAATATTATTAAACGCATTTCGATCCCAGACCAGAGACGCTACTGGCTTTTACTATTCAGACCTCCTGAAACACGTATATAACTGGTGATTTATTAGTCTCAACGTATAGACACACCTACAAGCATTATCATTGGCTTGCGGTCCGTTTCAATTGGCTGCTGAGGAACTGGACAGCTGTCACTCAAACCCACGTTGACTATCGGCTCTTTTGATATCCTTTCGATCTTCCCTTCGCCGATGGAGAATGTTTACGAGTAGTGCACATTAATTTTCGTTCCGATTCTTCGCATATACGTGTTAGCGAAGTGAATTTTCGATTTGCTCCCTATAGAAACAGCTTCTGCAATTATAAATGGTCAAACTATAATTTCAAATCACTTCATCAAATTATTCACTTCTTGTCCGCCAATTGAGTCCACCATTTTGAATTTTTCAAATCGGATATCGGATTCGTAATCAGCGACATCGAAAACTCTACTCGGGAGATTTCGAACCTTGCAAGTGATTCGCTTTTTGTCCGCCATTTTGGGTCTGCTTTCTCGAATTTCCAAAATCGGAATCAGCGACCTCAAAAACTCCCGAATGAGTAATTTCGAACCAGTTTTGCGAATAATTTACGTCCAACATTTCGAATTTTCAAAATCGAATATCGGATTCGTAATCAGCGACCTCGAAAACCCCCCGAGTAACAAAAATTGATCTTCTCAAAGGGGCGTTGTCTGCAAATGGAAACGTGAATATATCATTTTGTGAAGATGCTCAATATGCCAAATCTTGTCGAAGGTATTGGCATTGCTGAGTAAAACAAGATAGGAATTTTTTCCGTTATTCAGGATATAAATTATATTTTCCACTAGCAGCAAAGCCTGAGGCTCGCTATAATGATCTTTCCTGAAACTGAAATATTCATAGAGAAATCGAATTGAACGGTTTTCTTCACATAAAAGATTCAATATAAATTGAACCAGAAAATGGTAGATCTCAGGTGAAAAACAACTACTTCCCTGGCAAATACCACGCAGAACGTTGAATGATATTCACCTGAAAATCCATGCATACCTCCATATAAATGGACATTGAATGCAAATGTTCCTTTCTGATAAGCTCGATTATGTTTAATTTATGTCGTGTTCACCTAACAATCCGCATACCGGTTTCAGGCTTTTTTGGCCCTCATCAGTACGGAGTAGTCAACCAGCCAAAGGTCCGAAGAGCTCTGGCTGAAGCGAGACACAACATAACCAAAACCATCATCGAGTCTATAACACCTATAGGTACGCCGGAAAAGAAAACTTTTAACTGGCGGTACCTAGTGACAGAAAGAAACACTCCGAAAATCTCCCACCTCGATAGGTTTCTAAATAAAAGTTTCCTTCTCAGTAGGAGTGGCAAGCCCGACTAGCATATAGTGAAAGATAAACGCCATATGAAGTGGAATAAATAGAAAAATCGAATTAAACGGTTTTCTTCACATAAAAGATTCAATATGAATTGAACCAGAAAATGGTAGATCTCAGGTGAAAAACAACTACTTTCCTGGCAAATACCACCATGCATGGATTTTCAGGTGAATATCATTCAACGTTCTGCGTGGTGGTAGATATTCAGATCCTCATCTCCCGGATATTCCTGTGGAGCATGGCGATGATTTTGGGCCTGACTTGGGTATCCTAAGGACAACTGCATGTCCCAATTTCTTTGAACAATACTTGAGATTCAATGAGTTTTTCGTAATATCTATAATAGATATTAATAGTTCTTCTGGTAACATTTTAAGGTATCTATTACAATGCATGTTGTAACTTGTTTTCCAACATAATATTGCAACCGATGTCATCGTAGTGGTCAAAATAAAATTGTAATGGTTGATCCACTGTATCTGCAAGGGTTGAAGATTTTTCCATAGACGTATAACATAGTCCATATTGAAAATCTGATCTTCAATTTCCTAGAACGCTCCTTATATTTGCTTCTTATTCTGCATCTTAGATTTTTGATTCTCAAGCGAAACTGATCATATGATTTTTTCGGAGAATCAAAACTAATTTTTCGTTGAGTCGAAAACAATTATATCAGCATGGAACATTTCAATCACAGTGGGTTCATATCTAGCTTCAGTTTCATGGAAGTCTTCAGAAGATAATACTAATTCGAGCAACACCATTTATCTCTTATGTGGAGACTTAAAATTCATTCAATCCATCCTGTACGTAGTTGGATAGTATTGTATGGGATCGTTACGTCCCAGGGTGAGCAACACTAGATTGTGATCTATTGATAGCTCACTGATAGTATCAAGAGGGGTGTCTGATAAATAAGTCGCTTCAAACGGAGCCATCACAGTATACTTCTATCACACAAGCATTCTAGCCTTTGTATCAGGTACTCGGCTCCATGATACATTTTCACAAATCAGATCTCTATCGACTAAGGTAGGTATATCATTATTGCCAAAGAGAATATATGAATGTATCTCCTTGTACTCGATTGAGGGGGTTAGTGAACTGCAATTTCATTCATGGATCTTCCACACGTTTCAATAGTGATACGTCCAACCTCAGTATCATTGACATTTACATTCAGGGTAAGTTATGGGTACCGTATGATTTGTTGGGGCCTACATAACTAACTGCTCTGCTTCCGCGCCTCCCAACTAGATAATTATGATGATGATGATTTTGTTGTAATAATCAACGCAGACTATTTATGCCTTGAGGAAGATTCCTTGTTATTATTCGACGATGATGTATGGTCCATTCAGAAGTTTATGAACTCCACTTTTTTGTTAGAATGCTACTCGCGTTTTAATTAACAAATTTTAGAGATATTGATTTATTTTGTTGCTCATGGCATTGGAGTTGAGCGTGAACATTTATGTCAAGATAGAAAACTGTTCGAAAAATCTGGACATTTGAAAAAATAGAAGGAAGGGATTATTTGAATTTTGAAGGGTTCACTGATATTGAGGGGGGTACATTTGACCTTCCGCTATCTTGAAGCATAACTTACTCGAGTTTGTGCGGTAGCTGAAGCGTTATGTTGCTTTCGAGATTTTCTCATCCTCGGTAGGTAGCTGAGCGAGGGCCCCCGCAGATTGCAGAAGTGACGGGATCATAAATACCACTACCCTTCATTTTTGCCTTGAACCTGATAGCCGCATTCTCTTAGAAGTATCGTTACTTTTCCATAATTATACACGATGAACCTTGCACATTTGAGTATTATTTGGATATCTACCTACTAAACGGAGATACTTGACTTTTTTGTGGCGTTATCGATATTGAAAAAATTCCAACTGAATCACGTAACTTTACCTATTTGAATTTTTATTATTCATTTGTCTGAAAATTCACTCACCCCCAAAATACTACCGAACAGTACGGAAAAAAGTGGCATGCTCGATCCTAGGACTGCTGACCCGATACTTCCCAAAACAATATATAACCATTCAGGGGAATTCATCCTCAACACACTCCATAGTGATACATCCTTATCGTCATCTATCATTTCATCGTATTCGAAGGACTGAAAAAACAGAATTATTAGATGGGGTCTTCTCCAGTGGAAAATATATGCAATGAAATGAGATATGAAAAATGAAAGATCACTTTAGCAATAAACTCCTACTGAGAAGTAAATAGTCAAACAATTTCTATTTAATGCTATTTATTTAGTTAGTTGTTACAAATCATATACATATTCAATAGTGATGCCAAGAGTACCTGGAAGGTGTTGGCACTTTGCTCCCACATCTTGATATTGTACCAGTATGTTCTGAAATATTCAAAACATTCTTTTATTTTCCTTTCAGTTTGTAGAACCTTTTTCCAACCCGTTATTTCCATTTTCTCTCCTCTCTGGAAAATATATTTTGGTTGCTTCTCAATAAATAGACTTTTGCTGACTTTAGTCTTGTAAGACTTTACCTTTGGATTTCCTCTATTCGCGCTAAGAGCCAATCTAACCTTTTATAAGAATAATTTCAGACTTAGACAATTTCCCAAACTTTCATTCTTCTATGTTGTAATTTTTTACTATGTGAAATAAGTTCCTTTCGATAACGTTGTCTCAGGTTGTCTCGCAGTTTTGTACTATATTTATATCTCCTGTTTTTTGTTCTATATTGTTGATATCAAGTACTGCTATTTCTCTAATATCTTCAAGAATCATCGCAGGAATTAAAGAAGTAAAGGTGCGTTTAGACTTGAGCACGCACGCACTGATCCACTGCGAATGCTCAAGTGTAAACGGCTATGCGCGCACGCTCACTTTGTGTTTTTCTATACGCAAATAGCCGCAAGCGCGATCCGCTTGGTGTCGGTCTCGGGTACAGAAGTAATCATCGAGGGTAATATCATAAGCGCTAGAGGTTTTATCGCTCAAATTTTTTTGAAATTTTCGAGAAAGCATTTTGCCTGGAAATTTTACCGAGTGCGATTTGCGGTCTTTTTATCTGATTAAACTACGAAAGCAAAGTTTGCGTGGTTTAAGCATTGATAATAAGGCCGCAAATTGCACGAGTTGAATTTCCTAGAGACAAAATGCATGAGTAAAAATAAAAAAAAAATTGCGATAAAATCCCCTAGCACGAATGATATTTGATGAAAATATTTCCCGAATCCCATTTAAAACTGGATAAAATTACCAGAATTCATATTATATTATAATTTTCAACGGGGAATTTTTTTTCGATCCAAAATCGAAGGAATCGTGTCCGAATAATTACCGTTTCTGAATGATTCGTTTCACCGATTCATTCATTCACAATGATCATTCACTGCTCTTGAACTCACCCAAAAACCTAATATATATATATATATATATATATATATATATATATATATATATATATATATATATATATATATATTGTATATATATATATAAATTTTTCACTATCAGATCAAATATGTTTGTATCTTGAACCGATAAAAAAAATTACATGGTTTGGGATCGAACCCGAGCCTACCGCGTGAAGGTCTGTCATGCTAACCACTGCTCTATCAGGACTTTCATTGATATACTGAAAATGAAACAATTAAATTATTCATTGCCTTACTCAAAACACTGAGGTTTTCTAAAGAATCACTGTATGTAGTGAGTTCAAAATCCCTTATTCCATTAATTTTGCATTTCCTATTTCCCTATATAGAAATTGAATGCGTTGACATTTGATTATGACAGGATCAAGTGTAGGTTTATCGCAAAACAATATATAATTTACTGGTGGTTTTAACAGTATAAAACAGCGAAAAAACATTTTATCACTATATGACCTTGAATGGCCTGTTTGTTGAAAGGGATTCCCATGTATTCGAGGTTCCTTACACCAACCCGTTTCAGTGTCCGAATGTGGTACTTTGCAGGTTGGCCCTCATAATGCTCCTGCCACACTTGAACATTTTTTCACTGGCTGGGGGTCGAACCCGCATCGGGTACAAGACTGACGCTCATACCACTGAGCCACTGGTCCCGTTCAAACACTATAGTGCACAATCGAGTTCTGAATTTCAAGCTCGACTTGCTTGAGATCATATAATTGACAAACTTTTTCATCTGGTAGTTCCATGTAGATATCTCAATTCAGCTCAGCTTAGGACATTTGATCAATTTTCCAGTTATATTTCGTAACTAGAGATGTCTTTTGAAGCTATAACGAACTACAGGAGAGAACATACATTAACATTTGTCCGGCTTTTTGGTAGGGGCATAGAAACAGAGGGACCACGTTCAATTTTCATTATGCGATGATTCCATTGCTGCTTCCTCAGATTCTTTCCATTCTGCTGCCTTTGGACAGAACGAAGCTTCTACAAATTGCAAAAAATGCCGGAAAAAAAATATTGGCCAATCTGGACTAGGCAATATGTTGGTTTATATAAGCGTTAACTCCCACAATGGAAGTTTTTGGGGTAATCGATTATTAAAGATATCCTACTGTGTCCGCTTAATCTGAGTCACTATGTTCGGTTGTGGATAATTCATGAGCTACCATGTATGCCACAGTTGTTTTCTCACAATGCTTATTTGGGGAATGCTTCAAGAGCAACTAACTCCTCGATGGTAATTCAATTCGGTGTATTGCCAACCAAGCATTTTGTTGCATTGTGTTAAATAAAGCTCGTGTGAGTGATAGATTATATTGACTATTCTCATCGTTATTTTTGAACCAATCAATGCGCTGAAATTTCGTACAGAGAACCAATCAGATCAGTTTTATAGTGATGAATGTTTTCTCGCTCTTTTATACTGAAAAATGTACACTAGATTCGCGATTGTTTCGCGATAAAACCACATTAGATCCTGTCAAAATTATATGTCAACGCATTCAATTCCTATATAGAGAAACAGGAAATTCGAGTAAGGGCAGTGAATGATTTATTTCCAGTATTCGCAGAAAATCAAGAAAAGTTGTGGTGGAGTAGTGGAAACTGACACGCAAAAGGCTGAGGATCAATTCCCAGCAGTGGATATTTTTTGTTGTCAAAATCAGTTCCAGAAACAAAAATACTATATATATATATATATATACACAGTATATATACAGTATGTCTCACTAAATTGGAACTATATTGAAAACTTTTTTTATTAATTTTAGGAGAAAAAGTTATTCTTCATAAAGAATTCCGCAGATTCTAAAATCTAAAATACAATCATCAGATATCAATTTTTTTCAGTCGTATACACGGTATGTCAAAAATATGAATTTTACTCGGGAGTAAAGTACCTTTATATTTGAAAATATCGAAAATTGTTATGGAAAAAACTTGTTCAGAACTAAAAACTACGTTTAAATATGCAATTACATCCATTTACATGGAAAGATCATTTTTTCTTATTTTGTCTACAATAACAATGCAAATTTGACTGTAGTTCGAGTAATCTAGGATGCACTGACAAAGAAATGATTCGTTGATTTGTTAATAGCAAGATATGTATGACAGTGAATGTCAAAACGCGTTAGAATTAATAAGACAACTATAAAACGCATAGAGAAGCAGCAACTATTTTTAATAACAGACATCCCAATAAAAATATCAATCATTCAACTGTTACGTAAATAGTAAATAAATTCAAGAATACTGGAAGTATTAACAATCATTTAAATGGAAAACGCCGAAAACTGGTTGCCGATGAGAATACGCAGTTTGAAGTAATGCTGTCAGATGTAGAAAATCCAAAAATGTCATTGCGCAAAAGGAAGTCGTCGATGCAACAAAATGTGAGTAAAGATACAGTGGCAAGAATTTCAAAACTGAATAAATACAGACCATTTAAACCAAAAATCGTTCACACATTGAAAGAAAGGGATTATGATAGGTGCTTTGATTTTTGTCATCTCACCCAAGGAAAATTAGAAGAGGACCCTTATCATACGAGGCGTATAATTTTTTCCGATGAGTCAACATTTTTGTCAAATGGAACTGTCTCGTCACAACATTGTCGCTGGTGTTCTGATGAAAATCCCAATTTTGTAATAAAGTCTCATGACCAATATTCATTTAAGACGAACGTGTGGTATGGCATTTATAAGAACAGATTAATAAAACTTTTTTTTTTCGCCAATCTATAAATGCCGAACGTTATCTACAGTTTTTACAAACTCACATCAATGACTTCTTGAACGAACTACCCTTACAAGAACGTCAATGTATTTGGTTCCAACAAGATGGTGCCGCATGCCACGGTACATCAAATGTTAGGGAATATCTTGAACATACATTCCATGGAAAAGTTATTCACAGATATTCAGATTTTTTTGGCCTGCATTCCCCTGACTTAACTCCCCTTGATTACTTCTTATGGGGTTGCTTGAAACAAAAAGTTTATCAGAAAGGGCCGTTTCAAGATGTTGACCATTTGGAGAGGATAATTTTAGAAACATGCCAGGAAATTTCTCCAGAAATGATAAAGAATGTATTACGTGAATTTGCCAAAAGAACGATATATGCATTGAACGAGAAGGTGGATATGTCGGGGCATCAGTGGAATGAGGGAACATTAAATTTCTATTTATTTCCAGAATTAATATTATGTTAGTTACACAACTTAGTATTTGTAGGTATTTTCTTATTTGCACAATATATGCATATGCATTCATTATGTATTTAAATTGCAAAATTGCTAAAAAGCATCAAGAAATGAAAAGGTGATCATGTGTTTCATAATCAAAAGAGATAAATGTTCATTCAAAATAGAAAAAACAGTAAAAAAGTAACATAACCTAATTTTTCAATGTCTATGAATGTAATTGCATATTTGAACGTAGTTTTTAGTTCTGAACAACTTTTTCAATGAGATATTGTCGAATATAAAGGTACTTTACGCTTGAGTACAATTCATATTTTTTGACAAACAACGTATACGACTGAAAAAATTTGATATCTGATGATTGTATTTTAGATTTTAGAATATGCAAAACTTTAACTTTTTATGGAGAATAACTTTTTTTCCTAAAATGAAAAATAAAAAAGTTTTCCATATGGTTCTAACTTAGTGAGACATACTGTATATATATTTGTATTTTCTTCTTGGGATTGGGGTTCAGACAAAATATTTTTGGTACAAAATTTTCTTGGTTTCGTTTTTATTCCGGACGTTTCGATGGGGGATCCCTCATCTTATTCATGGAAAAAAAAAATCTACCCAAACATAAAATTTGGTCACATTTGTTCTTATTTTGGAATTCATCGTTGAAATGAGATTATTATGTTCAAAAGCAATATCAAAATGAAAGTAGGTACATCAGATCAACAGGCATTGTCGTAGTCAGGTTTCAAGTTCATAGTAACATGCCATTATGTTTGCGATACGTCTTACCTTTCTTCCATGAACGTCAATATCAATTTTATCATCCTCGTGGACACGGACAATTTTCTTTTCCTTCTCGTACGCTTCAATTTCATCAGATGATCTAACCTGTGCCATAACGAGGCTGTAATAATCCTTTTTCAGAGCCATCAGTTCTTCATGAGTGCCTTGCTCGACTACCACTCCATCAGAAAGTACAATGATTTTGTGTGCACCTCTTATAGTAGACAAGCGGTGAGCAATGATGATGGTGGTACATTCTACGCTGGCCTGAAATGGTAAAAATAATGTGTTAACAATTTTCTTTAGAAGGATACATCCTTTTTTATGATTCAACTTAAATCGCCATTAAATTCTGGAATCCGTTATGCATATTATTTATATCTAGTTTTTATATATATATATATATATGTATATATATATATATATATATATATATATATATATATATATTGTTATGATTGGTTGTTTATTGGTTTTTAAATTTGTATATTTTTTTTGAAATTATATCATAGATTATATTTCTGAAACCCTATCATAACAAATGAAAAATACCGGCTATGTTATGTTACCTTCTTCCTTTTCAAACCCTTCCACCTTATCCTAGCTCAGTCAAGTACGCCTATGAACATGAATTACTCCTTTCTCAGTAGCAGGTTCCTGTAATCGGTGTTGCCTACTATGGCACTATCTATTCGATAATAAAAGCTGTTCAGTGGAGAAAAGTGAAGTTAGAAATTGAAAAAAAATGAACACAGTTTTGCAGAGAATAATCAACTTTGTTGGTTTTATTCAGATCAAAACTTATAAATACCCTACTCTGCGATAGCTACCTTATACTAGCAAAACTATGACATAAAATGGTGCAATCAGAAAGTTTGTGACAGTGAACATTTGATAAAAAAAATTTGAACTCATTATCAGTCCTTTTGCATGGAGTTTTGTGAAAATTCAATCCAAAACAATATAACCAGTGGTTTAGACACGTAAAGTTATTGGTTTAATGTGAAAGTAGCTCTTTGATGAGTTCGGATATTAGTATACCTTGTTGCTGCCTTTCGAGTGAAGTTTCCAGTCCGGCTGACGTATTTCTGCGATCTCAATGACAGCTCACCTGCACTCCTTCAAAGATTTATTCTCTAGGCCAGGTAGGTGGAATTTTTGTTGACTATTTACTTCTTCAGTTCTGCTTTTCAATACTTTTACTCGTTCGGGAATTTTTCATAACGTGTTTTCTTGTATTATCTAAAATGCTTTTCTTACAACTTTCAACGTGGCTTCTCTCTTTGAACTTTTTTCAATCTCCTCGAGAGCTTGTTATCATGATCCATAGCAACACTCACAAATTTTTATTTTTTCACAGATTTCCGAATTTGTATCACTTCCTACCGCATTATTTGCTGTTCTAATTAATATTAATTGATTCTAATTCTTACATACTATTTTACAAATTCATATAAAATTATACTTTTTCAGTTTCTGCCATTACATTTTATTGAATATCATCACTTTTCCCACACAAACTCTTTCGAATCCCATTGGTGGGTTTTCTGTTGATGTAAATTGTCATACAGGCTGTTCAAAACTTATCTATACGTTGATCTTACTTTAATTCAATGTTTGCCATAAATTTCAATTTTGATATGTTTTAATCGTGGATTTTTATTAGATATATCATTGGATATATAATTTTGATATCAGAACTACTTCAGGAATGCCCTCTTTATACATATGTATCGACTGGAGCATAGTATAAGGTTCTATAGCAGTGAAAAAGGTAAAGAAAATTGTAAAATAACATAGCATTAACGATGATAATAAAAATAACTAATAATAATAATGATAATTATAAGTTTAATTATTTAACAACAACAATGATTTAACAACATATATATATATATATATATATATATATATATATATATATATATATATATATATATATATATATATATATATATATATATTATGGAGTGGGAAATTGCGTCTGTGAAGAATACATGAAGGAAAACATTGTGGCATATCAGACAAATTATTAAATTAAATTAATGAAAAAAAAACATCCTCAAGCGGGATTCAAACCCACGACTTTCTGACTAGAGATTTGGATGTTGTGGGTTCGAATCTCACTTGAGGATGGTTTTTTCTTCAATTTAATTCAATAATTTGTCTGATATGCCACAATTTTTCCTTTCATGGAAACACCCCCGTATCTTCCTTAATTATTGGAGTAGAATTCTGAAATTTTCACGATTGTTAGATATACCGAGGATGAATCGAAATCTCTTCTGAGGTTGACTTGAGTGACACACACTGCGCGCCAGGGGCGATTGATATACCGATTTTTGCGAAAAATAATATTAGAGGGCAAGATGGGCTCAAAACTCTTACGGATTCGTGATCAGGACATCAACTTTAGTAATTATCCATATTTTTGCTGGAAAATTTTCAGTTCTGAAAAATCCGCATTTGTCTCACTTCTTATGGAAACACCCCGTAATTATTGGAGTAGAATTCTGAAATTCTCACGATTGTTAGATATTCCAAGGATGAGTCTTAATCTCAAATCTTTTCTGGGGTTAACCTGACTGACATACACTGCGCGCCAGGGGCGATGGATAGAACGATTTTTGCGAAAAATAATGTTAGGATGCAAGATAGGCTTAAAATTCTTGCGGATTCGTGATCAGGACATCATATTTAAATCAATATTTTCTCTGAAAAATTTTCAGTTCGAATTCGAATTTGGCTCACTTCTCATGGAAACACCCCCGATATCGACGATGAGTCTAAATATCCATCGCCCCTGGCGCGCAGTATATGTCACTCAGGTTAACCCCAGAGGAGATTTAGACTCAATTTTGGTATATCTAACAATCGTGGAAATTTCAGAATTCTACTCCAATAATTACGGAAGATACAGGGGTGTTCCATAAGAAGTGAGACAAATTCTGATTTTTTAGAACTAAAAGTTTTCTAGCGAAAACATGGATTGTTACTGAAGTTAATTTCCTGATCGCGAATCCGTAGGAATTTTGAGCCTATCTCGCCCCCTAATATAATTTTTCGCAAAAATCGGTATATTCATCGCCGCTGGCGCGCAGTGTATATCACTCAGGTTAACATCAGGAGAGATTCAGACTTATTCTCGGTATATCTAAAAATCGTAAAAATTTCAGAATTCTACTTTAATAATTATGGAAGATACGGGGGTGTTTCCGTGAGAAGTGAGACACACATATAGCTGAATTTTGATATGTTTTTAAAAGCATCTGTAAGTTTGTTGTTTTTCCACCCCCAGTGAAGGTTGAAAAAACTTCCATTATAACTAACTAACGTGAGAGTTAGAAAAAAGTTTTAGATCATATATTTGACATAAAAATCACGGAGGTTTCAAAATCAGGGGGTGGAACAAAATTCCAAAGGAATTAATTTTCACTTTTTTCATATGTTCTGAAAACCAAGACTCTCTTAGAGAAATATTTCTTAAATTATTAACCAAAAAGATATAAAAAATGTAATTCATCGATATAAGTTTTTTTGCACCATTCGATTCAGTATTTTATTAATGCACTACAATTTATATTTTCCATTTTCTTATAGCATTTTGGAATTATACCAAAGAAATCACTTTACAGACAGTTATAAGATGCTTATGAAAAATAATAGTTTAAAACAACTAAAAAACACGCTTTTATAGGAAACCAGACTAAAAAAATAGAAAGTAAGAAAAACATGTATTTTATTTACAAAAAAGCGTGGGGGATGGTATCGCATCGGCCAACAATTACATGTGATCTGAGACATTTCTTACTTCACTGCCCTAGGTGTGTAATGTACTATATAATCATTGATAGCATGCACCCCACGCTTTTTTTTAAATAAAATAATTTTTTTTCTTATTTTCTATTTTTTTAGTCTGGTTTTCTATGAAAGCGTGTTTTTTCGTTTTTTCAAACCATTATTTATTTTCAACTTTTCAGTTTAGTTTTCTATTAACGCGTGTTTTTAGTTTTTCAAACTATTATTATTATTAATTTTTTTTGACTATCATTCTCCAATATTGAATAGAATCGGACCATAATCACAAAACTCGCGGCAATTTTGGAGCAGCCATCTTGAATCCTTCAATTATGACAAAATAATCATAATCTCCGACCCCAAAAACCCCCATGAACCACAGATTCGTTACTATATTTTTTCCACTCTGAAATAAAAAAAAATCCCAAACGGGAACGTGTTCAATGCTGAAGGTAGATCGCGAATAAATAGGTAATTAATTGTTGTTGAAAAAATTGTCCTGTGAACTTGGTGGCCATTGGAAAGTTTTTTGTTTACAGATGAATATATTGAAATTAAAACAGAACGCGAAAAACCCTGGTACTCAGGTTCCATAATTTGCGGAAATTTCCTTCGAATCAGAAAGTATTCCATACACAGAAAACCATAAACCCACAATTTTCTCATGAAAAATGGAATTTGTATGAAATGTATCTCACCGAATCCAGTGCAGCTTGTACTTTTGCTTCACTAGTATAATCCAGAGCTGATGTAGCTTCATCAAGCAACAATATAGATGGGTTCTTTACCAAAGCTCTAGCAATTGCGATTCTTTGTTTCTGACCTCCAGATAATTGAGCTCCTCTCTCCCCCACGAGAGTATTGTATCCATTTGGAAGGGATTGAATGAAATTATGGGCATTTGCTTTCTTGGCAGCATTGACCACATCTTCCTCGGATGCTTCAAGGTTGCCATATTTGATGTTTTCCATAATGGAAGTGCCGAATAGCACTGGTTCTTGTCCAACGACGCCTATGTGGCTCCTCAGCCATGAAAGATCGAGATCTTTGATGTTTTTCCCATCCAGATTGACCTGAAAACGACCGTATTTAGAGATGTCAATTTTGGGACAAATCTAAAGAAGTATACTTTGTGAAGCCAACCAATATTTTTTTATAGTCGAAACAGCTCGGATTTTGATGATTTTCCAAAAATATTTGTTGGAATCAATTATTTGAAATATACCATGAAGAATAATTTACGCATGAAGTTTCAAAACTAATGTTGATAAATCTCAATTATTAATTCATTCCGACGTGAAAATATAATTTAAACACATATGTATTTTCAAGTGAAATAAATCAATATTTCATGGGAATATACAAAAACGTTCTGTAAAAGCCCACCTATTGTAAGTAGGTAGTTACTTTACGCCTTTGACTGCGAACAACACGGAAATCTTCCGGACAAACTGTATAAAACAGGTATAGAGGTATTCTGCATGAATGGTTTGTATCATATCTTTCAAATCACACCCAGTCGTCAATAGGATTGAGAATAAGTTTTAGGGCCGATCCTCTGCATTCTCTATGTCAATGAGTTGCCATCTGTTCTGCCAGAATGATTTACCTGTTTGTATGCTGATGACTCTTCCCTCCTATTTAACTCAAAACATATGATTTAACTGCAACAAAATATCAATTCTGACCTTGATGCTTGCAAAATTGGTTCAGTGATAACTCATTATTTTCAAATGCTTCCAAAACGAAAGCAATAGCTTTCCATACTGCCTAAAATATTAACACGGTAGACATTAATATTGAAATATCCGGCGTTGAGGTAGAAACATGTAACAGTATAAAATTTCAAGGGCTTTTCCTACACAGCGATCTCCATATCCGTCAGCACTGCGATAATCCCATTAAAATACTCAATAAGCGGTGTTACCTGCTAAGGAACCTGAAAAGAATTCTAGACAACTCTGGTCTGCTTCTATACTACCACGGGCAGATACAATCACGAATTAACTATGGACTCATTGTTTGGGGTAATTCTCCACCTGCACACAGTGTTTTTGTGACGCAAAAGAGAATTATAGAACCATTTCAAACGCATCACGAACAGTATCGTGTACAACGTTATTTAAAAAAAAATATATTTTGCCTATTTCAGGTCTCTACATTCTGGAAGTTTTGTTGTACATTCATAAAAATAAAGGAAGTCTTTAAACAGAACCAACCCTTTCATGATTATAATACCCGCATCAGAAATGATTTTCACATACTCAAAACACGTTTATCTCTACGTCACAACTCGTTCGAGTTTTTGTGGCTGAGATTATATAATGCACTTCCGGAGTTTCTTAAAAACCTAACCAAGGAACAAGTAATCAAACATGAAATAAAACAATTACTCTTTGAAATTAGCCCCTATACAATCGATGAATTTTTTTCTTACCTACATTATCAAAATGTTTGTATTTTCTTTTTCTTTTACATCATTGCTGCTCTTGTTTACTTAATTGATTGCTTTAATGCTTTTTTTTACATATGAATGTGTTTGTTATATATTTGTATATTTGTATTTTGTATTTTACATGTACTGACTTTTTACTTGCTTTTCTCTTAAGATCGTCTCAATGGATCAATAAAGTTCTATTCTTTTATTCTATTCTATTCTATTCTATTCTCATAGTGTCAAAATATTCAAAATATGGGTAAAATATAAATAAAATACAGAAAACGAACAAACAAATTTTAAGACAGGTTGTATATAGTGACTAAGACAATAGTAAAATATTAGGATAAAATAGTAAAATATATACACATCGCATGTGGGTATTAAAAGGAAATAGATCCTGATTTGAAACCACAATCAGATTTGATTTCAGTACATTTCAAATTGAGATATTCCTCCACACTGTAGAAGCAGTGGTTTAGCAGAAAATGCTTTGTTTTGAACTCGTGAGCATCCATAAGTTTTTCTGGTAGATTATTGTAGATATCGATATTTAATGTGTTTTTATAAGATATTGTCAGCCTATGTTTGGGTTTTTTAGCAAATTTCCTGCCCTGGTTGGATACCGGTGATTTGCAGAAACAGTTTCAAAACTTTCATTGTTGAGATAATTTCTAATGAAGTAGAATAAATGAAGATTGTTGGAAAAGGCATGATTTTTTATTTAACGAAAAGTGGACGACAGTGATCTCTCGTTTGATCCACTCACGAGCCTCATTACTTTTTCCTGCAAAACAAATATCTTACCAGCCTGAACATAATTTCCTCATAATAGTATCCCATACATTATATTACTATGAAACAGACTGAAGTTGCATGTCCTTAATATATCAAAACTTACTACATTTTTTAGTCTGCGTATTAAGAATATAACATCGGAGTGTTTACGCCCTAGCTGATCGACATGCTGTGACCAGTTCAGTCTATCATCTATAACAATACCAAGTAACGTCACACTTTTTTCTGTGCAGACGTTTGGGTGTGAGGATATCAAGGGTTGTTGGTTTTTATTATTCTTGAGGTTGAGTTCATTTGTAGTGAACCATTCATTTGCTTTTTTCAGCGTTACTTCAGATAGTTTACATAAGAGTTTTTATGTCCTCATTAGAATTGATCATCTGAAACTATCTGAAGTAACGCTGAAAAAAGCAAATGACTGGTCTCACTTTTTGTTGGAAGCATATAGGGACAGAGGTCGTTGATGTAAATTAAGAACGGAACAGGGCCGAGAACTGAGCCTTGGGGGACACCGTGTGATACTTTCCCCAGGGATGAGATTCTACCATTTGTCATCACGTATTGTGATCTACCATGTAAATAGATCACGTACTGTGATCTACCATGTGAATATGTTTCAAAGAATTTGAGGGGCAAGCCTCGTATTCCGTAATACATATTGTATTGTTGGTAGTCTCTATCAGGTAGACAAGATGACACTCCAGATGTTTCACTGTTCCTCCTCTCTTTCGCGTCTTATGATTTTAGAAATGAACGCATGTGATTTCAAGTTATTTATGCTTTGAAAGATTGTTGAACTTATGAGTGAGGATTGTTGAAAAAAGGGAAATTATTGATTGAAATTCATTGGAATATGTGAAAAGATGGGGCAAAACTCAATGAAAGAGGTTTTTATATGTTCTTTGTTCTTAGTTTGTGGTAAAAATAATTGGATGATATGTGTTCTTGAGTTTGTCTATGTATTCCGAAGAATTGAATTGTTATTATGGAACATTTGTATTCTGAAAAATCATTCCTTTTCTTATTATAATCACGTTACTTGAATATCCTCAAACTCGTTTGCGTTGCCTTGAAGTGATAAGACGTTTCCCATTCAACAAAAATAACTTAATCTCCACTAAATTTTGTTTGCCCATCTGAAACGTATTGATTCAACGAGTTGGACAGTGTTAGTGTCCTAAGCGAAATATTTTTGATTTTATAGAATTCTTTTCACATGTTTTTCGCGAATCAAGTTCATCGTTGAGATTATTTGCTAAAGAAATACCTGTTAAATTATTCACTGAATCTGATCTTGATATCTAAGATCATATATTTGAGAACCTTCTTTCTGTTACAGAAACAGTAACAGAAAACTATGCACTCTGCAGGAAATTGATGTTACATTTGCATGACCAAGCAAGATTAGATGCATCGAGGTGCCAAGAGGGCTGCCACAAAAGTGCCAAGAGGGCTACTGATACTGAAAGCAGTTTCTGTGGAATATAGTTTCTCAATAGTGATATGGGCATGGAAGAAAAATATAGCATTATCTTCCATTGGTCAAGATAACCTCTTGGGAGGTATTCATGTTAAAAAAAGAAAAAATTCTCAATTGAACATGGAATAGAAAAATTCTTCTAGAGAATTCTTCTAAGAATCTACGTTAAAAATGTTTTTCTATTTTCAGAAGAATCTATGAAATCGAAAATTTTTCCTTTTTCAATTTTTTTATTGATCGTTATTTGGATTTAGTTTGTTTGCATTGTTTATAAAAATCGAGTAAAATTTTCAATTCATTCATAATTTCTTTAGTTATGCAATTACTGTTTTCTCTTATTTTGAATTTTTTGGTTTTGCTGGAATTCTCTTTGGATTATCTGATACAGTCAGCAAGTTCATGGATTTTCTAGTTTCATATTCACATTAATTTCATACAAAAGATGAATTAGGAGTTGATGTCAAACAATAACATCTCACAGGTACTAGTGCTGTATCACCTCTTCAACACTAACTCTTGCATATTTTTCTCAAGTCATAAACTTCGTTTATTGATTTGTTTGAAAGTATGAACAGGATGTTCATTAAATCAGATCTGGAATCATTTGCGATTGAAAGATAAACCTTAGTCACTATCTTCCATCGTTCAAAATAACCTCTTGTGGGGTATTCATGTTGAAAAGGGAAACATTCTCAATTGAATTCTGAATAGGAAGATGTTTCGGTGAATTGAAAAATCCACCATAAAAATGAAGTTATTTTTGGTGAATATCTAACAGAAAACAACTACTTTTCCGGATAAAGCCACGCTGGACATTGAACTACATCTGATAGATATTGAGAAAGCACCCTAACTCAAAAGAAAAAATCTGAAAGTGACAATTTGAATTTTTATTCAGATAGTTATTTGATTTACTCTTCCAGTCTTAATTGTGGACTCATATAGATAAATGAGGCAAAGAATAATGTTTTCCGAAAAAAAATACATTTTTGTCGACGAAAATCTATTGCTTCGAGAAAATGTGTTTCCCATTTCTTCCGGTCTTCCTGATGATCGTGGAAGCGTGAAATAGATTTTCGTCGACAAAAATGTATTGAAGACCTATCGAATGCGATGCCTCTCTTGCATCAATGTTACAAATGATTTCTGGTGAGTACTCTCTTTTGGAAAACATTTTTCTTTACCCCATTCTTCTATATGAGTCCTCAATTAGGACTGAAAGAGAAAATCAAATAACTAACTGAATGAAAATGCAAATTTTCACTGTATTATTATTACTTCTATATTCTATGGTACTTCATTATGTATATTTATTTTTAATAATATTCTGCAAATGGTTTGCAATTTTGAAGATTTTCTGGTTGAATTTCAGCTCCCCAACTTTTATCAAAAATATTTTTTTCCCTTGACATTATCCGACGTTTTTAATGTATAAATACATATTTCGTATTTTCTACTATATCTATATACCTACCTCTCCAGAAATGGGATCGTAGAATCTTTGGATGAGTTGGATAACAGTGGACTTTCCACACCCGGAGCTCCCCACTAAGGCAACGGTATCCCCTGGGTTTATTTCCAAATTCAGTCCTTGTAAAATCTGGAAATGGAAAGAAACATAATTTTGTTTAAGATGTAATATATTTTTCGTTCTCATTTTTTATTGACATAGTAGAGCGAGATTGGTTATCATATTTTTTTATTTTTGTTCACATCAGGAAGTTTGTAAGTGGAATGGAAGTTTTAACTGAGTTATTACATCCAAAACAGCTGTTTCTGTGTCTGTCATTATATTTTCGAAATCCATATTGCTCGTTATATAATAACTTTGATTCATCAAGGTATTTGAATAATCTAGAATGAACCATTTTTTTAATTATTTTGGAAAGTACTGATAAAATTGAGATCAAAGGTGCCAGTTCTGATTTTACTGCTTTAACAATTTTGGTACTCATTTTATCTAACCCTGAAGTTTTTTTGTATGCAATAAACTGATTATTTCTTCTATCCCTTCTTGGTTGGTCGATTTCAGATACCTTGAAGTTAATTTCGTTTCCATCGGGTATTCATTTTATTGGCTAGTAATTTTTGCTCCAAAAGTGGGGCCGACATTTATAAAATAATTGTTGAATTTTTCACAAATTTCTCGTTGGTCTTGGATTATATTTCCATCAATATGTTTTCAGTATCATTCCTCCTCTTATCAAACAGGATTTCATTTATCGAATTCCACGCTGACTTTGGAGTAACATTGGTGAATTTTTGGTTGTAATATTTTTCTTTAGATTCTCGAACACTTTTTCAAACAAGTTTATTAAAATGATTGAATGAATCAATTATTGACTGTTCATCTGGATGATCCTTTTTTTATAATGATATTTTTCTCGAAGTTTAATCAATTTTGAAATGTTTTCATTGAATCATGGTTTAGAATCATCTCTTATTTTTATTGTCTTTTCACTGGAATAGTCCTTGAATATTTTCAATGTTTCATCATAAATCACGTCCCCTTCTTCATATTTTTTCAAGTTCATTAGAAAAAATCAGTTTTTCCTTGAGTTTTACTTCGTCAAATCAATAATTTCCTTGAATAATTTTTTTTTAATTCGAAGTTTTTTATATTTTTTAGAAGATATTGTTAATAAATGATCTATTAACGATGATTTATTTTTAAAATCTTTGTTGCTATTTTATCATTGCAAATTTTGAAATTATTCGAATTATCACTGAAAACATTTGTTTGGTCATTATTTTTCAGAATATTTATGTTCATATCACCGGATATAAAACAGTCCAATTTAGTATCATTTATAATTTGAAGTTTCATATCAAGTTGTTTTAGGAAAATGTTGTTTTCTTTTTGAGAACGGTATGCACCACAAAGAATAAGGTTGAACTTTGGGTAATTTCATTTCAGTATAAGCATCCTCACTGTGCTTGTTCGTTATTTCAAAGTCTATCTTTTTCTCCACAAAGTTTCCTACACCTCCTCCACGTTTCACTCCTGATGAGTATATCGAGTTATAATTCTTGAAGTTATAATAAATTTATTTTCCTGCGTTCATCCAGGTTTCCGAAATGATCACAACATTTGCTTTTATTGTATTGATAATGATTTCTATTTCTTCCATTTTATTTTCAATTGATCTAACATTCATGTAGATTATTTTAAGACGTTCATATATTTCAGTGTGATATTCTGTTATTGAGGGATATTCATAAATATTAATATTATTTTTGTATAATTTTTTTAATTTTCTCAATTTTTGGTATTGGTAAATAATTCGATTTGAATGTGATATATCAATTGCTATAATCAATTTGTAATTCGAGCTGATTCTGATAATAAATAGATGTTGGCAAGGTGACTAATAGGGTGACTGGTTTTATATTTTCATTTAAAATGAACACAATTGTTGCATTCAAAAATTTCATTATCTTTTAAGAATGAGTTTTTGTATGAGCTAGAACACTGAGAGCATACATTTTCATTTCTACACTTTTTACCAGTATGTCCAAATCTGAAGCATTTATCACATTGAGTCACTCTATTATTCTGATATACTTTCACATTTTGCCAGCCAATAAATAATTTTTCATCACTTACTAATTGTCATTATTTTGTGAAATAATCTTGCATTTTTCCACAAATGTAGTCAGGCAATTTTTATGTTGGAATGCTCTCAAATATTCACTTATTCATCGATAAAGGAATTTTGATCTATTATCATTTGCTTTATTTCTTCCTTGTTATATTACTTTCGAATTTCAAATTTGGTATTTTTATTCTTGGTTCAGTTTATTTCTTCAACAACCCATACATTGGGGTTCTAAAGTATTTATCTATTTCAGTATAACTATTCTTTCCTTAGGTTTCAAATCTTCATACCTTTAGAAAATGGAAGTCGGAAACTCCATCTTGCAATATGACGTCTCTTTGATGTGTAAATATAACGACTCTTTGATCTATAAATACACGTATCTTGGACGTATAAATGTATAAGTAAATATGACGTCTCTTTCACCTATAAATATGTCGTCTTATGGATGTGACATATAGACGTCATTTTCGGGTTATTTTGGACGTCTTTTGATGACTTCCACTTCGACATTTTGTAACCAAAAATTGATATCAATGAGACGTCACTGTGCTGTCTAGGTTGTGTTCCGAAAAAAATATTGAAATTTGTCATCGGAAAAGGTCGCAAGTAACAAGTTGATACTTTCACACATCAGTCAGTCGGAAGACCTCTATGGTTATTGTTGTAAATTGTAAAATTGTTTTCAACCACTTTCTTAGTTGTTTGACCAACCCTAAGTAATTAATGAAAACTTGTACGAGTTGAGATCACGGGGGCCTTACCTTTTATAGTGGGATCCGAAATGACTCTTGTAGCCTTGAAAAAGTTTTCGCCAGCTGCGGGAGTCGAACCCGAGCCCGGTGGAAACAGTGGACAAAAGACTAACGCTAGTACCAGAGCCACAAGCCCCGTGATGAACATTGTACTCTTACACAAAACATTGGAATCTCTCGGAGTTATTATTTTATATTTATTTCTCTAACACAACCCACTGTCTTCTGGTGACTGACATTACGGTCGAACTGTAACGACTGATTAGATCCAGAACAAATTGTTGCGATACGTCAGGTAGCTGACATTTTTGGAAAGGTACTCATCCATGCAAAAGTACCATTCAATCATAACCGTCAATAACAACAATCGATGCTACCTAATGATATAATATAGAAGATGGTCAATTAAGAATTACAGCTATTCCAATCATAACAGCTACGACGATAGCTGATGATCTTACAATGTCAACGGCACCAATTGATCTAATATATATAAATATAAAATATATATTAATGACAGAAACCACCGAGCTATCAATAGATGAGCGATTTTTCAGTTCCACTACAGAGATTTTAACTGAATTTCCAATTTATAAATCGTCGTATTACTTACTGGTACATCTGTTCTTGATGGATAATGGAATTTCACATTTCGGAATTTGATATTTCCTTTGATGGAGTCAGGTCTGTCCCCTTTTCCCTTAGATTCATTTATGATTGGATTGTTATCGATGACACTGAATATTTTGCTCGCAGCTGCTTTGGATATGCCAAAAACTTCAATGTAAGGCGATGAGATGCCAAAGTTCATAGAACCGGTCATCACGCTGAAGAATACCTAGAAGTAGAATAATGTTATTCAATTTATATATCTATGGATTTAAACTTCGAAATCAAAGTTAATGCTAATGTATTCAATCGGATAGAGTTTGAAATCCTAAATGGTAATCTATCCAATGCCTCAACCTTCTGTTCTGGGACCATTTATCTCCGCACTTGATATTTGTGGATGTTCGATGTGTCTCTATGTCATTAATTTAATGAAATACTTGGTCTTTTTCAACATATCATGGAATTGTCTCGTGGTAAACGAATTCCTATATTATCAAATTTAAAAAAATCACCGAATTGGGTATGATATGTTGTTTTTCTTTACAAGTAACACTCTATATTGAAAAGTATAAGTACTACTCTATCACCTACGGAAGCACCCTGGTATCACGACCACTTTTCTTTTCAGAAAACTCATTATAATGACTTTTTTCTCATTACAATGACTTTTTTTCTCATTATAATGACTTTTTTCTCATTATAATGACTTTTTCTCAATATATTGACTAAGACTAACACCAACGCAGGGTTCAATTCTTTCAATAAAATTCTCACACTTCTGTTTGTACTTACAAAACCTTGCTGGATGCATTTCAAATGCATCCATCGGTAGCCACGTAATTGCCCGTACTTCTTAACCTGTTCTGTTGTAAAATACAAAACTTCTGGCAACCGAGATTTTTTTAAATCTATATTCTCTTTACCGTTGATAAATTATACACTGTTCGTGAAATAAATCCAAGAAAGCCGTAATTTCTTCCTAACTAAGACCCAATAAAAAGTTAAATGCAATATAATAGTCCACCACTTCCATTTTGAAAAGAATCTCAGGTAATTTAATTAATAATAATGATTTAAACCAAACAAATGATGTTCCCGTAACATCAACAAGAAATTGTAAGGGCAAAGGATATAAAAGTCAATATGATGAAAAAAGTCATAACAATGGGAAAAAAATCCATATAATGAGAAAAAAGCAATATAATGAGAAAAA
Organism: Gonioctena quinquepunctata; assembly: GCA_018342105.1. Lineage (NCBI taxonomy): Eukaryota > Metazoa > Arthropoda > Insecta > Coleoptera > Chrysomelidae > Gonioctena > Gonioctena quinquepunctata. Next base: position 137,604 of record JAFIRS010001935.1, on the reverse strand, counting down.
AGTAATTATAATGAGTTTTCACAAAAATAAAGTGTGCGTGACATCAGGGTGCTTTTGTAGTCACCCTCAAAGTAGTGATTGTAGAAAATTTTCAATAACCTAATCGGTCTCTTTGGAATAAACCGAATACAGTATTGGAAACAACTTCCAGAAGGTTGAAAATTCAACAAACTTTCTTGTCAATAATTATTATCTCTAGATCATTGTTTCGTTCTTAGAATTTATGCTACAAATAAAAATAAAGACTATCTCACGAGTATAGCACAAATGCTCAGGTATATTGTTATCATTAACATAATCCCTGTTTTTTAATGAAAGCCATTATTCAACAATGTACCTATTTCAACTTATTCCAATTAATAACGTATTTTTACGAATTAATGTTATTAATGGGTAATAATGACTTATTTTAACATGCAAATTGATCTCTGATGAAGTTGTTGAGATAAGGTCTTTTGCCAACTGGTGCTTAGTGGATTTTGCTAGGCCACTTAAATATGAAATTATAAATAATTTCGCACAAAAAAACCTGTTAAATAAAAAAATAATTATTAAATAATGAAAAAAAAACTAAGGAAACATCAATTCTACAATATTTAGCAGGTGCGGGATGAACATTTACAAAAACGCTCATACTCAAAACATTCAGTTCTTTGAGAAACGCCACTTATGCTTCTACTGTTAACTAAGTGTGTTTCGTCAGATTTCTAGTGGAGCGATGCATGGCGCAGTTGCCAAACTTGGGTGCTGATGAACATTGCAATAGCTAATCTTCGATATTTCACACAGTACCAAAAAGTTTGCAAACATGCAGGGTCTTTTGAAGTCGATGTAATTTGATTGAATTGTATAGGATCTGAAAGACCCATAACAAAGTTGTGGAGTTCAGAATATGTTTGTAGATGATATATGCTATGCACCAAAAATATGGTTTTCGTATCAGAATTTTTTAAATCTAATTATCTAAGTTAAACTTACCGTAACCATATTGCCCGGAGTATAGACAGGGTCATCCCAACCCCTTTGCTCCAGCAACAACTTCACTCCATACCAGAAGGCGAGAGAATAGCTAGCGTATATCAGGAACCATAGGAAGGACATGCCAATAGCAGAAAGCATAGTTCTCTTTATGTTGTTCTTTCTCGCAAAAACGAGGTTCTTGTCATATCGCTCCATCTCCTTCTCTTGACCACTGAATGCCACCACTGTCCTAATGGAGGAAAGCACTTCTTCTGCAATGGATCCTGCTGAACCATAGGCGTCCAGTTCCTTTTTGGCGAATTTCGTTGTCAACTGCGAGGATACAGGAAGCAATGAGGCCAAGAAATTTGAGGATTGTCGATAATTCATGAATATACAAACAGAGAGAACTTTCTCTCCTTTTAACCCGTAATTTCGAAGGTTATTTTGATGATCCAGATCGATATTTACAAACTTTCATTTAACTTTATGTCAGTTCGGTAAAAAACTAAATTAAAATTTGATCCACATCAGGAGTCCATTGCGCAGAGTGAGTGAAGAGTGAAGAGTGAAGAGAACTTGAAGTCGTCTACACAGATTTGAATATTCAGAGGTTTTTTTAAACATTTATCGAGCCAACAAAATGCTCCAATTGACTTGAAATTTGCATAATCGATATCTAGGAATTTTCAGGTTCAGAGATCATGCATTTTTCGTCAACATTTAACAATTCGAAATGCCAGATGAATTTTTTGATCATGATTCATATCTACTAACATTCATTTAGGGGTTTTTACGGGCAGATATTACGAGTTTTTTTTAATTCAGTTTAACCGCCTTCAGATATGTTACGTGAATAAATGAATATTGAATCAGTATGCAATATATTATTTGGTATGATTTCACATCGTACCGCACCCCACCTCACGACGTAAGCCGAGAGCCCATTTCTGATAAAGCTATAGTAGCTATTGAAGTGAGTGGTTGATTCAAGATTCCACTATATCTTGAATCAACCACTCACTTCAATAGCTACTATTAGGTGCACGTGGAGGGAGTTTTCTTTTTTGTATTCCGCTAATGAATATTGCACGGAATACGAAGCAAACAACACTTTCAGGCAAATAATTTCATACCTCCATCAATATATACAGGGTGTAATCTAACCTCTTGCGCACCCGTGAATGACGAGTGTATAATAACATTTATAACGAATTACAGTGGTTAAAAATCTGAAAAAAAGCCGCCCAATTTTAGGTGACCTGCTCAGAGAAAAACTTCAGTAATTGTCGAATGCAATTAACATTTAACTTGACATTTGGTTGAGGAAGGATGTTGAACTGATTGTGTGGTAAATGTACACATTATAGGCTGCCTGAGATATATATTCAATTTCAAAGTGAAGAAAACAACTAACTTTGTTATATCCAAACACGTGATAAAGTCAAAACTAGTTGACTTCATACTCTGCTTTGAGGCACTTATCATAATTATCACAGTCACTTATGAGAAACAAACAACACAAACAGTGGGAAACATTCGCAATTGAATATTTTTTTGTAAAATAATACCACGACCATTGTAGTGATTCAGATATTCCGAACACGTGAACTGTACACTGTTGCCAAGCAAGATTCTCGCATGCATGGTTTACAAAGCTGTCTACGAACGGAAGTTTGTTAGATTCTACTAGTATCTTCTGGTTGGCTGGTGAATGAAAGATCTGATCTTAATTAACAACTAATCAGAAAACAATACGCGATGTGCACGATAATTAATTTGAACATTATTGTCATTATCTTTAAAAAAATATGTCATTCTATCAAAAAATGTTTTATATTATAATAATATATCTAGTAAGAAAACGCCCGCACAGTGATTGGCGACTCCAGAATCCAACCAGAATTGAAATTTACTACTTTATTCATAACTGGGGCGAGTGATTCATCTTGTCTTCTACTCTTCAAAATACGCACGGAACAGCTCGGTGTTTATAATGTATTGGTCTAACATTCACCGTAGTCTAACATACCCCGTAGTCTTGAGAGCCAGCAAAAGACAAAGACAATAATGTTCAAATTAATTATCCTGCACATCGCGTACTGTTTTCTGATTGGTTACTAATTGGGATATTTCATTCACCAGCCAATCAGAAAACACTGGTAGAATCTAACAAACTTTCGTTCGTAGACAGCTTTGTAAACCGTGCATGCAAGAATCTTGCTTGGAAAAATTTTGTCGAATTTTACAAAAATCAAAACACGTTTTCAATTTTTTTTCCAGATTTTTAACCACTGTAATTTGTTATAAAATGGCAATATACACTCGCCATTCACGGGTGTGCAAGAGGTTAGATTACACCCTGTATAGAACGTTCCCCAAAGATTTTCAAACGGGATATAAAACTCATCAAAATATATGATTTTATCAAAAATAATCCATATAATAGTTTAAAAGTGACAAAAACATGAAAGTTGCCGCTGAAGTTGGTCTTATTACGGTCCTTGTATAGTTTGGCGATACAAATTGAATATTTATCTTGGAACAATGTATAATTTTACCTGTAAAATAAAAGTTTACTTTATTCAATGGAAATGCACAGCACTATAATGTTCTACTACTCGAACAAGAGTGATGTTTTGATTTAGAAGCAACTCATCTCTTGCGGCTCAATCTTGGGGTTGTGATAATTCGATAATGTTATAGTTAAAATTATTCCTGTCATATCATTTTCCATTCATTACTGTGGATATTGGTATAGACCTACAGTCGCTCAATCTAACACCACATATTATGAACTTTTGAGTAAATTTACTTCCTTGGGAATTTAAAACAATTCTTCGTTTTCGTAAATATAAACATAACAAACCACATTAAGCCGGTTCAGATTTCACACTGAAAAAACTCTCCATTCCGCACGACGAAATGGTTATGAATCAGCCGAAGACCACCAGGACCATAATTTAATTGTCAAAAAAATTATAAAATTAATATATCTCAACATAAGTAATTAACAACCTCAACATAAGTCATTTTCAGTAGTAATACCACTAGTGACTGAATTTTCGCGATAAGTCTGTTGATTTATTTCTAAACGAAACTGAGTTGCTTGAAAACACCACGAGTCCGCAGGACGAGTGGTGTTTTCTTCAAGCAACTCAGTTGAGTTTAGAAATAAAAGACAGACTTATAAGATAAATTCAATCACGAGTGGTATTTTATTAGACTATTTCACGAACAAAATGAAAGGTCAAAAAATTTAAATTCGGCAGAATGAGTGGAAGAAATTTAATAATAATAAATAATTCAAATTTAATTATAAGCATGAAATATTTATTTAAACAATAAACGATTTGTTTCAATTATAATTTGTTACCTATAACAATAAATAATTTTTTATGAACACGAACATAATATATTATTCTCGACTATAATTATTATAAATGGTGCAATTGAAAAAAATTGAATAGTATGACCGTTATTAGGTGGCTACAATGTATTGTTGGTATTATTACTTGATGTACTTGAAGTACTCCTAAAAGTATTCACTATATTCTGATGATTTTCAGCACTAAGATGTAAATACGGTTTCATCGAGTTCGAACTTCCATGTCCAGTAATTTCCATAGCTTGTTGTTCACTAACGCCGGATTGTAGTAACTGACTAACTGCAGTGGCACGATTAGAGTGATTTGTTATTTTTAGTTTTCTAGTATCTAATCCTATCTTTTCTGCAGATAGTTTTGATATTGTTTTAATACCAATAGGGCAATTTTTGTACCAATTATTATTATTATATTTATTCCACTTGCCATTCACTGTCAGAAAAAGTCTGTCATTGGTAATAATTCCCCTTTTCGATATAAGTTTCCGGTATAATCTCACAGGACACATTTCAGGATTTTTCAAATTTTGAGTAAGCCATTTAGTATCTGCACAGTTTTTATCACCACCGTGGCGGGTTTTGGAGAATATCGGGTTATATACAATTCTGTTTGTTAAACAGCCTTTGTTGTCAGTCTCTCCCTTAAAAAAATGTAACTTGGAAAACGTTGCTTCGTTACCTCTCCAAGCTAGTTCTACGCAGCTATGTGAAAAAACTTCTTTTGGAGTCCCTCTGGCGTGTCTTCGTCCCATTGTAAGCACATATTTCTATATTCATCTGTAGTCATAGCGACAGAACTCATTTTATTTTTTTCGGGTACAGCTTGCAACAATTTTCGTTTGCTATCTCGAGCCGCCCTCGCCTCCTTGAACATTATATTTTTGAAGGGATCAATATGTCTCTGATACTCACAAAAATATTTTTCTTGTACTAATTTTGCATTAGTGTTCCATATGGTTTTGATAACACTCTCCTTGTAATCACTACCATCAATTTTTCGCATATTGAATGCCCAGTCTTTTAGAATGAATGCTAATCTTTCGTTGCTATTTTCTGCATCTAATTTGTAGTTGCGTTCCGCACAGAACGTCATAAATTGTCTCCATATATAAGATTTTGATTTTTTTGTGTTACTGGGTATATTTACTTCAAAATTTTGGTTTATTACTTCATTTGAAGTAGCACAGAAGCGACTCATTTTGACGTTTGCAGCTACAATTATTTTTGGTCAAACTGTCAAACTTTGCATTGCGATCCGTATCCATGGTTACGTCGTTGAAAACACCATGCTGATAGACCAATCAGAATTGAAAGACAGCTGGTGTTTTCGCGATAATACAAGCTGTCTCTGGTTTTTGATTGGTCAGATTTTGTGAAAATTCCAAGGTGCGTGGAATGGTCGCGATAATTTTATTAGTTCCTAATAACTTAATGGAATTAATAAGTGATAATTTTTCTGTCAATAATGAAGCGCCTTATATCTATTGACAAAAGTCACTCAGAATAAAATCAAAATACATTTTGTTGCTAACTTATAATTTTTATTGATACTAACCAATTTGCTTTACATATCAAACACCGGGGATAAAAGAGACACATCAAAATTTTTGAAAAGATTCAAGATATTATGAAATTCTTGCACTGCATCTTTTTTAATGGGCGAAAAACTTGGTGATTCTATCATTAAAAATAGTCTGTGTTTCAACAAATATATGTAATATTTTGACACTCGTTTATTCCGTTGGGCTTTGGACATTTTTTGGCTTTCTAAAATTGGTTTTAATTCCATATCAACTTTGTAAAATAATTTCTCATATTCAAGAATATTTTCGTCCATAAACTGGTCCAATAAAAATGGTAATAATTTCAAGTCTCTGTGGTTTTGGCTTACGTCACTTATCTTCTGGCACATAGTACATAATTTATAACTTTTGCAGTTCATTGTAGATATTTGTTTTGATGTTGTTTATTATTAATTGAAGTTTTACATTGATTTGACAATAATTATTAATATTGAATGCCAAATCACCGAGACAATAACTGCCAAATGTCAAACGCTAACAAATGTTACTCAGAGCCAACTATTTACTCGTTTATATTATATGAATAATATCTAAATAAACACGTATTATCAATTTCTCTTCATTTGTACAATTAAAAATATTTTTTAATGTCCGTCACATTTTAGTCACAAAAAAGTGTTACTAAACGTCAAAGTAAAATTTTCTTGTGAAAATACAATATGTCATATTTTTATAAAATCATGCTAGGCCAGTGACTGCTGTGGCTCTGGCTGAATGATTTGTCACTTTTATTCTTTCAGTATCGATCCCAATCTTTGCGGCTGACTGTTTGAACCAATTAGAGATTGTGTTTTTGCCTACTGGAGAATTTTTGTACCATTTGTTGGACACCTTCCGTTTTAAATTTGGTGTTAAAAAGAGACGGTCTGTTGTTATTAAACACATACTACGTTTTTCCATCAATTTCTTAAATAATCTTGCGGGGCACATTTCAGGATTAGCAACATTTTTTATAAGGAACTTGCTATCTGCAAGTTTTTTAGACCCTCCTTGAGTAGTTTTTGAAAAAACAGGGTTATATTCAATCCGGCCAGTGGAGTATCCTCTATCCATTTCTTCAATAAAGTATTGAATGCAGCAGTTTACTCCTTCACCGCCTCTCCATGCGAGCTCATGAGCAACAATAAAGAAAAACTTTTTTGAAGACCGTCAAGTGTATCTCCATCCCATAAATGCACCATTTTACTATAATCAGCAGTCGATAATGCTGAAGAACTTTTCTTTCGTTTGGAAACATCCATCTGCAATTTATGACGTTTTGCATCTCTTGCCGCTCTAGCTTCCAAAAACTCTTATCTTTAAATGGATCAAACTTAATTTTATATGTGGTAAAATGATATTCTTGGAGCTGTTTCGCTGTGGAACTCCACATTAGTTTAATAACGTTTTCTTTGTAATCTTCAGAATTTTGTTTTTTCATGTTGAAAGCCCAATCTTTTAATATTGATGCTAAATTTGCTATGGATGTTGAAGGATCGCTCACCTTATAAGATTTTTCAACACAGAATTGCATAAATTGTTTCCACACACTAACTTTTGATCTTCTTGTATTATTAGGTACTAACTGCTCAATTTCTTTAGCAATCGAACTTGCTGATTCATTACCAAAACTTATCATTGTTTACAGAATACTATTGTAACAATGAATATCACGGATACGACTAAAAAACTGATTGTTACTTGGTGGTCTGTCACTTCGAAATGACTTGACATTTGAATTAAAATTAAGTCGTAGTAGTATACCTAAGTGTCAAATTTTACCCATAAAAAATTTGACATCTACGCAGAATAGAGTTCATCTTCTCATCATATTAAAAGCAATTCCAATTTATGAAATTTTCTTACCGAATCTCCCACGCAGCAGAATTAATTCCCAATAATTTTTTTCTTGGTTTTACTCATGTTTTTATTGATAGAAAATTTTACTTGTCTTCGACTCGGGATAATTTTCTATCCACAAAAACATTCGTGACCTTGAAAAATAGTATCGGTAATAATTCTGCTGCTAGGGAGATTATAAGTGAGTGTCGCACCTTGTACTTTATAATATTTTTATCGTTGATTCCAGAAGAATTACTCCTTTATTTTTAGGAGCTTTACATCCTATTCAGAAAGATTTGAGTGTCGCACCTCATACTTTATAACATTTTTATCGTTGATTCCACATGAGGAACTATGTATCCAACTGTAACCGTTATTTTTTCAGTTCGTTCGAATAAAATCTTGCCTCTGAAATCAATGAGAAAATCTCTCAATTCGACTTATGGGAGAGATGCATGCTGGAAAATAATTAGCGTGATCTGTATCGTGCGGATTACATCATACTTTCAATAAAAACGGATATTTTCTGGTTGACTCATATATTTTCAAATCCCGTGAATCCTCAAATAAGGCATTTTAAGCAATTTTAACAATTTATGAAATTGTGTCACAAGAGAGTATTTTTTTTTACAGATTATTTTTGCTTAACTTGACTGAACACGTTCTACTCATTTTCAATGAATTTTATCGAAGATGGAAAACATCCTTAGTTTTACCTTTGTAAATATTAATTTACATAAGAAGTATGGCATTAGAGCCGACCTCTCATAGTATGCCTACTCCCACTAGTGGTCCAACACTGATGCTTTATATTGGTATGTCTGTTCGATTGTTTGCCACACTCTCCCAACATTTAAATAATGCAAAGTAGAGAGTTGGAAATTGGCGTAGCGATGGAAGTTGCTGTTCCAAATTTTATAAACTATAATAAGAGGGACAATATTTCTAACTACCTATGTAAATTATGACTTTCAGTTATTAGGTTTATCATTTAGTAACTTTTCCATTGTTCAGTAATTCTTTATTTGACTTTATTAGTGTCAACGAATAATGGCAGAAAAGGATTTTATAATAACCTACCGTACTAACCGTTGCAGAAACTGGATCAGGATTTTCTTCAGTTGAACCTTTACCACCAATAAAATGTTAAGAGCAAACATAAGAATATTTATTAATTTTTTATTTTGTTGAATCCACTCTCCTCGAGGCATTACATCTAACCTCATCAATGTGACGTTTTACGAATGGATTTCGATTATCCGAAGTAGAGGGGCATTGTGGTTATCAAAAATAAATTATTTAGTTAATTATTATGAATAATTCAACTGTATCACTTAAATAACACTATCTTGAATGTAGATTTGATGTTTGTCCCTATCACAAGTGCTGCCTCTCGTGACAAATTTGCCACACTATTCTCAAGAAAAAGGCTCATTCAAACCTACGGACGCAGTGGCAGTTACGTGTCGAGGATGGTCAGGTTGACGACAGTCTATCGATATCAGAAGTCCAGCAGTACACCAAGCGCTGTTAGAACTTGGTTTGGTGACCATCGACCGGGAAATACGTTGAAAAGCCCGTATAACTGAAGCGTAGTAGCATACTCTTAGCTGAATGTGCTATATCAATGCGCACGAGATAAAGAGATATATATGCCATCCATCGGAGGGGACGATGAGATGGTAGTCTCGAGTTCATGGATGTTCACCTAGTAAAATAATATTTCTGATTTACTTACGAATGCAACGATTCCCAGAGCTATTAATGTTGCAGGTAATGACGTCAAGCAAATGAGTGCTAGCTCCCAACCTTTGATGAGAGCTATCGTTAGGGAAGTCAGGAAGACTATTTGGAAATGCAGAAACATGGGTATTTTTTCTCCAATCCCATCTTCGAACTTGTATAAATCTCTGAAACCGAGAAAAATATATAAATAGAGGTTATGTGTTTGATTTTCTACGCATTTTCAATTACAATAAATAGAATGATTTTGGATTTTATATAAATAGTATCCATTGCGGAAAAGGGTAAACTCAGAAAGAACCTGGGAGTGAAACAGTACGACTCAATACACGCAGTTAAAAAATCATCAAAATTAATACCAATAATAAGAATATAGTTTCGGACTAGATTTATATAGAAGAGAAACTTAAGTGTTTGGTCTGCAAAGGTATGAGCTAACTTCTGTCGTCTGCATATATTATTAGTAAAAATAATGAAGAGTGAACGACCAAGAATAGACCCTTGGGGTACACCTATAGAAATCCATCACCACTATCTATTTCTCAAGCAGATTGCAACCTAATTAGGTAACATTCTGAACACCTAAACAATGAAGCTCTTCTAGCAGTGAAGAATGGTCAACTGTGCCGAAGGCTCAATTCAAGTCAAAGTACAAGGCTATTTTTATCATTCAGATATTCATATACATGTGGACACAATTTTTTTATAGCCGTTTCAGTAGATTGTTGACGTCTGAAACCATGTTGACAATTCGGTATAAGATTTCGTTCTTCTATGGAATAACTGTGCCATTATTGGAGGAACTGTCAATTACGTTAGTAAATTATGCTTACAGGCACACATTTCTATAGTTACGTCATCTTTTTATCCTTTATCCCCGAATAAAGGTACTGATTTTGGAAATTTCAATGCATTTGGGTACTGTCCTTCAACAAATGAATCATTGATCATATGGGAGACAGGAAAACATACTATATTACCAACTACTTCAGGGCCCTTCCATAAATTTCATCTATACGATGGGGGTCTTTTGTTGTTTTTTTGATAATGTCACATATTAGGCCAATCAATAGAGATCTTCTGCTCTACTGATTCTGTGACAGAAATACTACCAGAAAATCGACTTGGCCATCCTACTCCTAACTGTCATTGCTTAGTTTGTTATAAACATTTAAAAGCATTTTCTATTATTTTTGAATTGTAACTTGAAAAATGATGGAGCAATCTCGATACTCTCAGTGGACGAATTGTAGAGAATTGAAATGCAAAAAAATGAGCCCTAGCACGACTCGATCAGATCATTAGTAACGGAGAAAAATCGGAAAATACGAAAAAAAACTGCGATTATATTAAAATTCGTAACACCGCCATTTTTCAAGTTGTGAAGCTGGCTCTCCACGACATAGTGATGATTGATATGTACTTTATGTGTAAAAAACTTCGGCACTGTTGGATTATTAGTTTTGGCATAATTGCCATTTGATTTTTTTAATGCACTTTATTGCAGCAGTTCTGGATACGTCATAGGTGGTCGGATTCTAATTTTTCATAAAGATTTCGAGAGTAGAAGTATAGTACTACATAACGTATATTCTCATTTTGCGTTGAAATGCTGCAAAATAGGTGAAAAATACAAACATGATCGATAATGAGCGAGTGCGTGAAAGCGGCTGACTAGTGGAGGTAGAGCATCAGACGCGGGAAAGCGTATGTATAGTAATACAAGCGCGCTGCGCCCGTTATGAATCTGCTGCTCTACCCCCACTCCTGAGCCGCTTTCATGCACTAGCCGGATTTTGGTAATGTTTGCAAGTATTTCTCACCTATTTTGCAGCATTTTAACACAGAATGAGAATAGTCATTTTGCAGTACTATACTTCAACTCTCAAAATCTCTTAGAAAAATTGAAATCGGACCACCTATAGTGCATCCAGGTTTGCTGCAATAAAATGCATTAAAAAAATCAAATTGCAATTATGCCAAACCTAATGATCCAACAGTGCCTGAGATTTTCACAAATGCGGTAAATATCAATCACTACTATGTCGTGGAGAGCCTGCTTCAAAATTTGAAAAATGAAAGTGTTATGATTTTTTAAAATACGCAGATTTTTTCCGGTTTTTTCGGTTTTTCTCTGTTACTAATAAGCCGATCGCGTCGTGCTAGGGCTAATTTTTTTTGCCTTTTGATTCTCTACAATTCGTCCATTGTGAGTATCAATATTCAAAAAACTTTTAAATGTTTATAACAAATTAAGCAATGTTAGTTGGGAGTAGGAAACATAACAGAATTTAACTACGGACTGTTTTCCCTATGGCACAGATTTCCTGGTAGTATTTTTGTCACGAAAAAATCTCTATTGGTTGGTCTATATCTCATGTGGAGTAGATGGACTCGAGAACATTGTAGTGTTGGAAAATTGGGCAGGTCTCATATCTTCTATCTTCATATATAAGATGCAATTTGTTCTTTCGATGACGCAGTCTTACAAATCTACAACTATTTTTGGCAGAGATTATGGAGAAAAAAGCTGAATTGATTCTAAAAATGCTCGTTGTGATATTTCTTCAGAGACTCACTGTGTTTGTGTTTTAAAAGTGTTTTTAACCGCTTTCTCAGTTGTCTAACCAACCCTCGGGAGATATTGAAAACTTGTACGGGTTAAGATCACGGGAGCCTTACCTATTATGGTGGGATTCGATCAGGTTTTGGATCAGAAATCCATACTCATTCTGGTGATGGTAACGTACTAAGTTCACATTGGATTAAGGCGAGCGCCCTACACAAAAACTTTGTCTCATCCCGGGACAATTATTTAACCATTCTTATCGTCTTATCGTCTTCGCGTTCGCTTTCTCGATGTCGCAGATAGTTTTGGGGCTCACAAGGGCTCTCAATAGTCCATCTTGGGCGAATATATCATCAACTACTCCCTAGTGTGCGGGTAATCAGTACAATGTTACACCATTGCGGCCACCCGAAACATTTAAGTCACAGTGCTATAGCAGTCGGCAGTAAATATCGTGAGAGCTGAGTGATCGAATCAGCCATTTTAGTATCGAAGTAATGATAGTAGTTTAATTTACAACCTTCTGCCTGAGTATTTCACCCCAAGTTCCAGTACAGTTGTCATTAGCTGCTCTTCTACCTGAAAAATTATTGTCCATCGGCCCATATACGTTGTTTACGACTCCTTCACCTGTATACCAGATTTCCTCCACTTCCACAGCTGGCCCTTTATACCAATCTTTTTTATGTTAGTTTCTGAGAATTTCTAATATTCAATTTGCCTTCTATTCCTCATATAGTTTTTGATAGTTCACCCAATGTCTTCAGATAATTGAGGTTTGGTCCTGCAGTAGCCTATGGTTCACAGGCTCAACTCATATCTGGTTAATAATATTTTTTTTTTTTTATATTCTGGTTCCCACGAAAAGGGATATCCTGTAATGTTCAGAGAACATCGTGGGAACCTAGGGAAAGAAGGTAGGTGTTCTTCTTAAATTTCTGAAGGTTGTATGCCTCGGGGAACACCTCCCTAGGCAATGAGTTCCAAAGCCTCGCTGTTCGTTGGATGAACGAGTCTTTGGAAAGTGATGTTCTGCAGGTCTCCAGAGTGACCACGAAGGGGTGTGATGACTGAATTCGACGGGTTAATCTCGAAAAGACTGCCAAAGCAGGAACGATTGTTGATATTTCAGAAGAGCATCGCCCATGAAAATATCTATAAAATAGAGACAAATCGCCAACTTTTCTACGGTGTTCCAGACAAGTGAGCGAGTTTGTAAGCGAGGCATCACCGACGAGACGAATTGCCCTTTTTTGGACAGAATCCAATAGCCTCAGGATATGTTTAGGTGCCGCACTCCAAATATGGGAACAGTATTCCAGGACAGGTCGGATCTGTGCCTTATAGATCATAAGCAGCTGGCTGGGGGTGAAATAGCTCTTGGCACCAAACAGAAAACCAAGTTTTTGGGATGCACTTTTGGCAATGGACCTCACGTGATTTTCCCAGGAAAGGTTATTGCTGATAGTAATACCAAGCATCGATATGGATGGCTTCAGTGGTATGGTTACTCCTGACAAAGTTATGTTAGGCACAGTGAGATCGGCTTTTCTAGAGAAAAGACATGCTTGTGTTTTGTTTGCATTGAATCCTACCAAGTTATTAGATCCCCATTCGAGAATTGCTGCTAAGTCCATATTTATATTATTAACATTTCTTCCTCGTTCATTTCTGGTTTCACGGGCTGATATAGGGGCCCTGGAAGAGAAAGCGGTATGGAGGGTACTATCATCGGCAAAGCTGTGTACTGGACATGAAGTTGCTTTCAACAGGTCGTTGATGTGAAGTAGAAATAGTGTTGGTGCGAGAATGGATCCTTGCGGAACACCAGCATTTATGAGTAGAGTGTCAGATGAAACTCCATCGACCACTACATGGAGAGACCTGTTTGAGAGAAAACTAGCGAGCAGAGAACACAGCTGAGGGGGCAAGCCATAAGACGGAAGCTTGGCGAGGAGTCCCTGGTGCCAAACTCGATCGAACGCCTTGGAGATATCTAATGCCACAGCTAAAGTTTCTCCATACTTTTCAATAGATAGCTGCCATATATGTGAGACGTAAGCGAGCAGGTCACCAGTTGATCTCTGATGGCGGAAGCCATATTGCCTATCGTTGACAATTCCTGAGTCTTCCAGATATTTCATGAGCTCGATGTTGATGGCTTTTTCCATGACCTTTGAAATATGTAGTAGTTTTAGGCTGGGTAAGGCATTAAAAGCTGCAATCAAGGTAGTTCTCAGGGCTTCCATAGTATTCAGGCTTGCCAACTTCTTGGAAGCTCAGTGGTCATCGACTGTGTTTCTGTCCATCACTCCCATCAAGACGAGATGTACGGTATATATTGTCTCTGCATGTCGAAATATATTTTTTTACCAAAAAAGTATTGTTACTCCCAATATGACTATCTAATATAAAAATAGATCAGTGAACAGATCGTCGAAAACTTTTCAACTTCTCCAAATCAGCCAAAAAAATATTTCTGATTATTCGACAGAAATCTTATCCAATATATGTTCATGATATTTCAGTCCATTTCATCATTCGATCTACAAGATCGATACGATGATCATTATAAGTAGCTAATTCCAATACATATCAAACAATTACATAACAGAATCAAATGAGTCGCGAATAGGCTATAAAGCCACAGTAAAAAACATATTTCTGTTAATGTGTTTGTTATTAGCAAATACATCACAGGATCAATCTCATTGTTAGTTGCAATTTTCGATGTATGGGAGAAAAGGAATATTTATTGAAAAATAGATTTTTTTCATGACAACTACGAATATCTCTGATATCTTTAGTCGAAAATGTCAAATATAATAGTCACTTGTCCACTCTTCTCAAAGGATAAGAAAGCTGTGTTTCGCTCAGATATATCTTTATTCAACACTTTTCTTTACTCATTCTATATTTTATATATATATATATATATATATATATATATATATATATGGAGATGGTGGTTCTTGAATCCTGATATATGTATATTTGGAGGAGATTTCTTGGGATTTTGGATTCTGGAATGGATATTTCTAATGTCTCAGTTCATAAATGGCAACGTTTCGTCCCTGGTCGGGAACTTCTTCAGGCTTTATTTTGCCTTTCTTTACATTTTCGGGAAAGCGAGTTATATCATTTAAGATGTTTTATTAAAATTATGTAAGTATTTTTGACAGGAAATTTAATATAACCAACTGGTACATACCTTGGCAGCATTGAATGCATACATCATTATGCATCTTTATATTTTGGTTTATTATTTCCTCGGACATTTTGTTCAAATATACGAGTATTCTTTCTTATGATATGTGGGCTGCGGTGTGGAGACGAAGTGGTCGTTTTATGGGGGGATTGGCGCGGTGGGTTAGCGTCCGACTCATGATCGAAAGGTCGTGAGTTCGATTCTCGGCCAGGGCAGAAATTTTTCATTTAATTTGAGAGAATTAAATGTTAAACTTCGTAGCCGGGCCGAGGATGATCCTCGACGATTCGCTGTTGCGTTCAAATTAACAGTGCTGCTCCTAGGTGGCGTATGGAGTTAGTAACAAGGCCTACCCAGAATACTGTGTGAATGATACATTCTATGTAATAAATTAATATGGGATGCAGTATTGCTTAGAGCAAGACAACCTGCATCCCATCATACAATAATAATATTCCACTTGTGTCTGGCCGAATGACGAAATGTCCAAGCCAAAAAAAAAAAAAAAAAAAAAAGTGGTCGTTTGTGGATGGATGTAGGTTATAGGGAAGGAGCATGCGTGAGATAAATTTGTTCGTATTTGGTGCCTTCTTTGCACATCACTGGGATAGTAGATCAGGGTCGATAATTTTTGAAACAAAAAAAAATTATAGTAGAATGAAACTCATTGGAATAGGAAGGGACTAAAACAAAAAAGAAAGGAAAAATAATTTACGGGCGATCTGTCGTCGGGAAGTGGAAGGGGGTGAGTTTTTGAGGGTAAAAAACGGTTTATCTCGAATTCCGGCGAAACTACAAGTCCTATGAAAAAAAGTTAAATAGCTAAGTTGTAGGTAATAAAAAGTTCTACAACTTTGGTTTCCACACTTTTTTCACATAATCCCAAAATTTATGTGAAAAATTCAAATAACCAAGTTTTTGGTTTTTTATTTTTACCTTTTACAAAAAAAAAAAATATTTCACGAAATTTGGTGAAAACTTACTTTTTTATGTCCCAAACACACTGTAATTTTTTTTATTTGAAATATTTATTTGTCCACCTTATTTTGACTTAATATCGAAAAAGCACCCTAATTTTCAATCAGAAATTTGCCCGTCAAAATATCAGGTTTTTTAAAAAAGTCGGTGGGCTTTTTATTCGTTGAAATCTCTACTTTCTGATAGTGTAAAAAAAAATATACATTACTATGGTAAATGTTCCCAGAAAATGCAAAGAAATAACAGGTAGTAAGGCCCAGACCCTCCTAGCCCCTTCCCCACTTCTCTATGAAATACCTTTTGATGGGCTGAAATTTTCACTCAGGTATATAAGTCATCATGAAATAGTAATGAATAGGCATCTACGCATATAATTTGAAGAAGAATCTACAACTTTTTCAAAATATTGTAGATGTCTTATTAAATTAGGATTCGAGTTTTTTTCGTTTCTTTGCATTTTCTGTCATAGTAATGTACTTTTTTTTATACCATCAGAAAGTAGAGATTTCAAAGAACAAAAAGCCCACCGACTTTTTTGAAAAAGCTGATATTTTGACGGGAGAATTTTCGATTGCAAATTTGGGTGCTTTTTCGATATTAAGTCAAAATAAGGTAAAAAAATTAATATTTCAAATCAAAAAAATTACAGTGTGTTTGCAACATAAAAAAGGAGGTTTTTATCAAATTTCGTGAAAAAAAAAATTGTTGTAGAAGATAAAAATAAAAAACCAAAAACTTGGTTATTTGAATTTTTCACATAAATTTTGAGGTTATGTGGAAAAAGTGTCGATGAAAAAGTTGTAGATCTTTTTATTACCTATAACTTTGCCATTTGAGTTTTTTCAATAGGACTTGTAGTTTTGCCGGAAATCGAGATAAACCGTTTTTTATCTTTAAAAACTCACCCCCTTCCACTTCCCGACCTCAGATCGCCCGTGAATTATTTTTCCTTTAATTTTTGTTATATTCTCTTCCTTTTCCAATGGGTTTCATCCTACTATTATTTTTTTCACTTTTTACTATTTTCAAAGGCTTCAGCACTGGTCTATAGGGGTAATGAGAGTTTATTTTATAAGTTGTGTAGTTTTGGGGATTTTTTGATTTTGTTAAAATACTGTTTTTTTGTGTGTAGTAGTTCTGAGTAATTGCAAGAGGGTATAATAGATTCAATTCAAATTGCTGATGTCTCTTCTGTTGTTTAACGCATTTGGACATTTATATATATATATATATATATATATATATATATATATAGTAGCTGACCCGACAGACGTTGTCCTGTCCACATTTCTATGTTCCCTAAAATGTTTATATATATATATATATATATATATATATATACAGGGTGGCCCACCACATTCGCCTCGGTATTTCTACGAGAAATGAAGAGAGTTAGGGAAAAACTTTTAGCACAGTTATATGTGGGTCCATGAGGAGCATATTCCAAAATTATTTTGAAATATATAGGGTGATCCCCAAAAAAATTACATACCAAAGTTATATTTTTTCTTATGGAACACCCTATATTTTTTTATATTTTTAGATACTATAGACAAAATAAAGGTGAGTTACTATTATATTTCCCATACTTAAAACTGACCGTTTCTGAGAAATTTTGAGAAATTTAAAAATAATTTGAAAATTGTTTTCACCCTGTAACGTGTAACGAGCGGCTCGTGATTAAATGTACTGCTTAGCTCAAAGGTTAAAGTTAACTACTACATGAAATTTTTAATGCAATATTATACAGAGTGGCGAAAAAAATTGCCTCAAAATTTGGACACACATTTAATTAAATAACTTCTTAAAGTTGAATGGATTTAGTGGCGTAATTTGACGCAGAATTAGATTCCCTTCGAAACTATATTAGGGTTACCTATACCTATCTCTTCTGCTTTTTACACAAAAGGCGTTTTTATATTTTACTTATGAGTAATTTTTTTATCTTAAAAATGAAACACACTGTATTGTAATGAAAAGCTTAAAAAGCATTTTTGAAGTCATTTTATCGAAAAATTAAGAATCTTAAATAGTTTATTATTTTAATAAATGCTCAAAATGGTGTCCATTATTCTCGATGCATAGGCGAACTCTTTCTTGAAATGAGTGCTGAACTCTGGATAACATATTTTGCGGTATGGAACGAAACGCATTTCTTATTCGTACTTTCATATCCTGAGGTGTCGTTGGCGATGTATCGTGAACAATACTTTTGATATATCCCATATCCCCATAAAAAATAGTCGGGACTTGTAAGGTCCGGAGACCTGGCTGGCCAGTTCTGTGGACCTCCTCGTCCTATCCATCTATTTGGAAATTGTCGATCTAACTCGTTTCTAACACTTCTATCAAAGTGTGCAGGAGCACTATCTAGCTGCATCCACATCCGTTGACGAATATTAATAGGTACTTTCCAACAGCACAGGCAAATTATCCCTAATAAATCCGAGAAACATGACGCCGTTTAAGTGACCATCAAAAAAGTAAGGACCTACTACTTGCGTTCCAATTATTCCACCCCACACATTAACAGACCATCTGTGCTGGTGATCAAGGGTTCTAAAAATATTAGGGTTTTCGTCACTGTAATAGTGAAAGTTATGTCTGTTAACTAATCCGTTGTTATGAAAAGTTGACTCATCGGAAAAAAGCACATAATAAAAACTTTTTTTGAATATTTTGGCTTCGAATTCGAACTTCATATAGAATTATTAGTTATTATTTTTTGATTTTAATTGAAACCCAAGTAATTACTGCCTAAATCCATGTTGTTTAATAGATGAATTGAATTCTGAATGTTCAGAAGTGTTGTTGATGTGAATGTTTTTGATATCTTTATAGAATCCAACCCAAAAACCACTTCGGTTATACTCTTTTCTTTCGATTTGTGTTTGATTACATGGGAATAATAGGTGGGTAAAACTTCAGATCGTATAGTTCGAGGTTTACATAAAAAAATGCTGTTGGTGTTTTTCAATGAAAAATATGTCCTATGATGTGTTAACTTGATTGGCGATAATTTCAAAGTCAATAAATAATTTGTAATATCTACCTAACCGACTTGTGCCATCGCAGAGGGCACAGAGCGTCACAGAGCCAGATCTACAGCCCCCCAATCGTGGGAAGAAAGGGAACAAGAAAAAAGAGAAAGCGTCGACTCGGAGAACATCATTATAGTGGCAGCCCTGGTCATTGACAGTAAAAACACCAGAAATGAGGAAACCACTGACGTAGTTGACCTCACCCCGGTACCCATAGCAGGGCCTGTCGAACAATCGACAGATAACAAAGCCACTGCAAAAATAACCGAGGTAATAAAAATATAGACCTCGGGAAGATAAAACTCTTGGGCGCTTAGCGGCAAAAGCTAGTGAGGGTAAGAAAATTGGCAGCCGGACATGGACGACCTCAAAACCGGTAAAATAGGGAGGCGGGATGACCTTCAGACAGCAACAAATCTGATTTCCAGACCCCTCCACAACTCACCAAACATAAAAGGCACAGGAACATGCATATGTTTCTCAGCGCCAATAGCGAAGTGGCGAGAGGAATCTACCTAGAGTGACAGATGCCAACTGGACAAAGTCGTGAATCTGGAATGAGAAGACCTGGTGCAAAACGCAATTATGGATGCACTCAACAACTTCCCATCAGAAAATAGGATTGCAGCATCGCAATACGAAAGATCCACTTTCTGCACAGTGCAAATGCTAGAACAGCCAACTGGCTCAGGGAGGCGATTAGTTCCTTCAATTGGAGACTGCAGATCCAAATCTGGATTTGAGGCCTCATGAATGGATTCTAATGATCCTGAACACCAAGAGGGGAGGGGATACAATTTCGAGCGTACCTACTGCAAACTCAGAAGGGTACTCTTCAGGATACTAAAATAGATGAGGATATGAAGTCATCCAAATGAATCTGCAGCACTGTAAGGTGGCCACGGAAATACTTGAAGTTTCAATAAGCGATTTACTGCAGTTAACCAACATGTGTTCTAAAGATCTGGCATCAGTGAAAATAAAGATCAGAACAGATAATGGCCGAGGGAAGTAATTCTATTATCTGCCTATTTCTCTTTAGGTGATCCTGAATCACCACCCACGAAGGCTGTGGAGGAGCTAAGGTACTGAAATAGAAATAGAAATGGAGGAATCGTTACCATAGTTCGATCTAATAAACGATCTGGGTATACTAAATGTAGGCAACAAACCAACCTTCGTCACATAAAACATGAGGGAGGTATTTGACGTACATGAGATACATAATGGAATATGACTGAAGAGAAGACATTTTTCATCTTGAATAAGTTGAAGTATAAATAAAATTGTCACATTGTGGTTACACTTGTAATCTTTTATAGAATATAAACTATAGAATCAGAATAGTATTCAAGTTAGGATAAAAACAGGTCTGTCTGACTGTCTGTGCAATCAAACACAACCGAAGTCCAGTCCCAAGGGCTGTAATCAAAGCCTAAAGACCTTTGGAGATATCAATTGAGTCAAAAGACCAAACCCCTGGACATCCGTATTTCCATCTGTTTCTACCCCTGGTAAGTGGAGTAAATCACTATAAAATCTGGCGCCCGAGGTTAAAAGTTCAATTTAAAAATAGTTTGAATAAGTGTCTTGGCGTCATAAATAACATAACGATTCTAGGGATAATAGTTATTATTCCCGACCCTAGAAAAACGCGTAACAATGCTTGCATTAATTATCCTAATACAACAGCAAATTGTTAGATAACTTACCAATGGACCGAGAGGTTATCATGTTTAGCAATACAATAAATGTTTTATGTTATGCGGAATTAAATTATGATTTATTTTTACCCAAAAACTATTGAAGATCGTCTTTCATGGTAGATGGATAATATTGGATATGACCGTAGTTTTTAATTAGACTCAACTTCTCTCAATAAAGATTGTCGATATTGTAAAAAATAAAGGTGCTTTACTCCTGAGAAAAATTTAGATTTTGCGACAAACCTTGTATACAAATGCAAAAAATTCATATCTGATTATTCCATTTTGGATTTTAGGTCATGCAGAACTTTTTATCAAAAAAATTTATTTGTCATAAAACAAATCATAAAAATGTTTTCCATAAGGTGCCGACTTAATTGATTACACTGTAAATATACATATATACAATATATATATATATATATTATATATATATATATAAAAAAATATATTGTTTTGTTATTATTTCGCCCCACGTTTTGTGTGCCAAATTGATATAAATTGATAAATTGTAAATATAAATTGTTGTTATAAAATGAAGATTGCTAATAATTTGCCGCTATTCTTTGTGAGCCAAATTGTTATGATATAGATAATTATTTGTGCCCTGTATAATATATTTTGCAATGTAATAATAATTGCTAGCTACGTCACTGTTCTCTCGTCACGTTGCTGCCAATTGTTATCATTTTCCTTACCACAGCTAAGCTCAGTTGGTGCGCCCCTTGTCTCAGATAGCCGGTTCAGGCAATTTAGCCACTAGCCTCTGCTTGATATGTCAAATTTCTATTTATTCAATGGTATGATTGTTGATCATTGTAGAAAACAAACGACAAAGTATCAAAAAGCAATTATTTCCTTTATTCAGGAAAACTTAATTTTACCTGGCCTACGAAAGATAACTTACTCTAAGGTGAATCTACAAATATTCATGGATAATCATGAGAAAAGTTCATTGGTAAAATTTAGACAACCTCACTTTTACCTTGAAAGTGAAAATTCCTTTAATAGTTCGAAATCAATTGAAATAAAGTTCTTCCGATGGAATATGCGTTATTAGTGAAAATGTTCAGTTCGGAATGTGCACTATGGAAGGTTTATACCTGTCTGGAACTGTCGCTGTTCAATACAACCAGGATTTGGATTCCCTTTCACTCCAATGCTATCAGGAACTCCAATACCAAATAGAAGAGGACCATACAAATTCAGCAATCAGCCTTGGATACTTGTATACGGTGTACAAATAAGGTAATCTTGGTTTCCACTTATAATGTGGAAATTATTCCATTTTTCTTTCTCCCAAAAAATATAACGTGGCATTCGTTTTAAATTTATTTTCGATCTCCTTTTTGTGGCTTTGTTTGTTGTCACCTGGATACCATTTTTGTTCCTTCTCTCTGATTCGAATTTTTGAATTCGCGCACTATATTGTCACATTTTCACTGTTTATGGTTATGTGTCATAACTTATACATAAAACTATTTTTCCATTCCTATTAACTATGTACAAATTTCAATCATAATTGCCTCTGACACTTTCCCGCTCTTATTCTCTTACAATTTCAAATTCTACATGTGACCATCTGTTCCCTGATTGGCTATTGTCATCAAGAAGTTTGCTGTTCTACCATTGGCTACTTTAAGTTAGCTACAATTTCATATACTGTATGTTTCAAATTTATAAATTTGTAGATCACATTTTATTCAGGAAAATTTTGTAAATCTAGACTTTTGTTGTCTTTTGAAGAATTATGGGTTGTAATCATTCTGACAGTGTATGAAATTGATTGTGTTATATAATTTGGACATTTTTATCTATTCATATCATACATAGGCTTATAAAGGAAATAGAACTTCTAAAATTATGTAAAAAACAATCTCTTGAAACTAATAGCTAATCAATAATTATTCTTTTTTGTGGGTTTTTTCTTTTTAAAATATCTAACTTGTTTTTCATAACATAACAATATATATATATATATTCGTCCATCACTAAGAATAAACGGATGCAGAAAATTATCATCATTTTAATGAAACTCTTGAACTGAAATTTTTCAAAGAACTTCATCATACAAAGCATAATCGGCTTTCTAGATTCAAAAACACAAGTACATTTGATTGATGAAAATTTTATTCCATCAAATAAATATCTGCATTACAGAAATCTGTGACACTCATTTCTCAAAAACTTCTTATGCTTCAAGACTGCCCTCTGCTTACTATACAAAAGGAGTATATTGAGACGATTATCCATCAGAAAACAACTACTCTCCTGGCTGATGCCTCGACGAACATTGGATTACATGCGATGGATAATCGTGCAGAGTTCTACTGGGAGATTAATATAGATATAGAATATAGATGAATATTAATCTTCTGTCACATTGATATTCAAGAAAATACTATTCGAGTACTGTTGTTGCAATAGTTGAAGTCAAGATGGCGATAGCTAGTGGTCATTTTCCACTTGCTTGGCAAAATTGGCGGAAACTAATAGGTGGATGAATTTTGATCGTCTCATTCGCGTTAGCAGATATTAATCATTGTCTATTTGACGTACCCTGTACTGATAAAGGGCAAATACCCCAAAACCGGTTTACAGGTGGTCAGCCCGAATGATGTGGTTAATATTTATCCCATTCGAAACGAACAGTTGCAAAAGAACCTTGTAGAACTTTGTAAGATTATCTATCGGATGTAATCCAATGTTCGTCGATGCATTAGCCAGGAGAGTAGTTGTTTTCTGATGGTAGCAAGTAGAGGGCAGTCTTGAGAAATAAGACTTTTTTCATGGTCTGCCAAATAGATGTTTCCCAGGAAATCAGGAGCATACTTTTATGTATATCTCACAATACAGAAAAAAAAATATTTATCGGATATTCGGAATTAATTTCACATTTTGACTGAATTAGCAATGCTTCGGCACGAAATTACTGCTATTTCATGATGATAGAATTTTCTTTTTTCCTTTGCGCCATTCAATACATAATGTCAATATACTATTCATTGAACATTTGTAATTTTTCAAGCGTAATCAACAATTCTAAATTGGGTGGTTTCAAGTAAATGAAAAATTCAATTATCTCCTCGACTACCGCTCCATATTCGGCAAATAATCGATAATATAGCCTCAAACACTCATATTTCCAGCATTGGACCACTCGTACTTTGGACCAGTGAGACTAGAAATATGTAAGAGACATAATTATCAATAATTACCAAATATCTTCTGGTATCATTACTGATAATATAATGGAGATGAAAAAGATAACATTCAATTATGATGAATGGAATATTTTTTATATGGTTTGTACAATGTTAATAAAAGGGTAAGTCAGAATGAAAAGTCCCTATCAACTCAGATGTAAGGATTTGAAACTGCGCGAAAAATGTTTTTAATGATTTACTTCGTGACGAAAAAAAGTAAAATTGTACACACCTATAAAAAAAACAACAGTTATATTTTTAGAGCAGTGGCAATATTAACACGGTTTCGGACATTTAATATATCTTCATATTTAGATTTTGAAGATATTCTCCAAAAACTGAATAAATCTACTCCACGTCTGCTTTGCCAAACCTAGGTTTGAAATACGGGGTATAAATGAACAAAACAACTTTCAACCTCTCGAACAGTTTTTCGTAAATATTTACGAAATCTGAATGATTAGCTATGTACAATTTTTGTTCAGCATGTATAGAGCAGCTGTTCTGACTGAAAAATATGAGTGAAATTTTGTCACTGGGATGGAAATTTGAGAAAAAAAAACTCATTTACTACTAACATCATTGAACCTGTTTATCGTAGTGTAAAAGTTTATATATTTCCATCAAGATGATTTTGAATAAATAGTTGACCACTTGATTTTTGTGTAGTTCATGTACAGAGTGGTCAAAAAATAAATGAAAGTATAATTGACCAAAGAGAAAAGTAGTACTAGTTATTATTTCAGAGGAAATTAAAATAAGAAAATGATACTATGTACTGGAAATTATATCCAAGTTCAAGTTTCTACTATGCCACAGAACGCGGAATGTGAAACGATACCTTGATTTTTTCTACATGCTCCACAAAATGCCTTCTTCGGATACTGAAAAGAGTCCGCAAAATGCCAATTTACCGGACTAGGCCGGTAAAGTTGCCATGGCTGACTATTTTTGTTTATTCAGAAAACTTATAATTAACATCTCAAAAACGTTTCAGGAGATGCAATGAACTATAGATTAATTATTATTTCTCAGTGACACCACACGTTTTCGTCGAAATATTTTTTTAGAATGCTTAATTTCATGAAAAATTGGCACTAATATTTGACAAATGTGTTATTGATAAATAATCGCTTGCTATATTTTTGCACAACGTCCTTACACTACCGAATAGAAGGTAATTGAAAATATATGCACGGCAAGGAAATATGTATGGCATTTATGTTCTGTTTATTTGAAAAGCTAATACAAACAAATGTTGTATGCAACACGTACGCAAATGGCTTTAGCGGACATCATCTTCATATTCCGAACTCGGCTGTATTCCGATTCGTCCGCTAAAGCCTCATTTTGGGAACTTGTTACATAAACTACTATTTTGATGTAGCCATACGCTAAATAAATGGATTTTTTGAAAAATATGTCTCACATTTGAGAACACCCTGTATACATGACGACTAATCTCTCCTTCCAAGAAATTAGATTTTTTTTCTGTGTATCAACTACTTATGACATATCTGTGTGAGAAGTCATAAGTCATTGATTTATTTTCAATTACTTGATGTGTATGTGTGAGGAATTATATGTCATTTGATACCCTACAACGTGCCTGTGTTAGTTGCTTATCATTATGCTTTTAATTTAAGGCACTTCAAATCTGACATAAGTATTCAGTCTTCGGATTGCATTCATTATGTCTGAACTCGGTATTTCTATGAATTCAGATGACACTCTAGTTTGCCCGCATGTCATTGGATGACGTCACGGTTTTCGAGGATATAATATATTGATTATTATTTCCTTCCTGTATAGTTCATATAGTAAACCTCATCAAAGTGAACGAAAGCATTCATAATTTCAAGGTATGCCCGATATTCCAAACAAGCAATATTACTCTTGAATAAAAGTGATTCAGAACACTCCTCTTATGTATAAAATGAAAGAGGTGCTTGATATTAGTCATCCTAAGTATTTCATCGCTATTCTCTTCGTAAAGAGCCTACGCTTCTTTATTCTTATTATTTTTAACTATTTAATCCATATCGCTATATAAGCGAGTAATTTCAGTTTTTTTTAAATATAATTTAATTTTTAACTTTTTATTCTATATTGCTACAAAACTTTCCGACTTCGGGAGAAAAACTCTTCGGTTGATGGAAGCTGTAACTAACTTTTGGTGAAAGTGTTGAGACCAAACCAGCGCACTCACAAAATCTTTGTAATGGAAATTATGCATTTTTTTCTTCCTATCTTGGTGAGAATACCAAGCCGTAGCTATTGAATTATTGTATTGTCTTCCGTTCTGAATACGTTTGCAAAATTATAAATACTTCGAACTTCTGGAATTGGGTGAAAATTCATTTCAAAGATTCCTTTACATACATACATGTTAATGAAGCGCGTGTAAAAATTACCTATAGTCAGAAAATTGTCTGTCTGAAATCTCAACCAAATAAGCTAGAAAATTTTATGTGTTATGTATTCAGGAATCAAGGCAATGTATCGATAATTGTCTTCGAGCGGGTTAATGCGCCGCTCCCCGTCGAGTCAGACAGGGAATACAATCATCCGGACCCATCGGATGAAGGACTCCTCCGTCTCTACCGAATTACGGTGTTGGCCAACACCATGTGGAGAGACATCGGCAAACCGATGGGGCTATCCTCCTCCCCCTGGGTACTAATGTCAACAATATTCCTCTTGTTCCGTTTGATGGGTCGCCGTCGTATTAATCTTTCGACCAAATACTACTCGTGTAACGTGTGACGAGTAACCGTTCGAGTGAGGGTTCGCCGAAGCTACTAATCACGCTACCATGTTAGTGGAGAGGGGGACCTGGACTTTGCCCAGCGGTGTCTGGGATCGTCACAGGTTCTCCCTTCCCGACGGCCTATATACACGGTAGGGCTATGCCCAAATCCATTCAACAGTGCGCACGATACAAAATAATTCACAGGGTCCTCCTTTTTTCAGAGTCAAGCCTTGTTCAACCCATCATAAAAAGAAATCCACCGCCACTGACAGATTATGGAAGGAATATTCAATGTTGTTTCATTTAACATCTTTTTGTTTTCCTGGAGTTTTTCATTTACTATAATGAAAAGATGAATGCAAACATTTTTCCAGTATCGCATAACCTAATGGAATTTTTCAGCTCGTAAATGTAATGTTATGGAGCACCGATACATTTTTCATCAGAACTCAGGGTGAATATGTATTGCACAAAGTTGATTATTATGGCAAAATAATTTCGGACATTTTTATTAGTGAATAACTTTATTATCAAAATAGTAGAGCAGAATAACATTAATTTCCTAGGAATAAGAGAAGTTTAGAAAAGGACCATTATTGAAATTGACAAGTCAGAGCAACTTCTGGAAATGGCCACCGCCGACTTCAATGCATGCTTTTATGCGCCTTACCATAGACTGGCGGATACGCTCAAAAATACCAGTAGTGTTTCTAATAATTGTGTATGACTCCTGTATGCGATTTCTCAGGTCTCCCTCACTTTGAACTGGAGTTCGGTACACCAACGGTTTAAGGTGCCCCCGGAAAAAAATCGAGTGGATTCATATCTGGTGACCTTGGTGGCCAATGTTGTTGCCCACCATGCCGTATAATTTTCTTCTGAATATTGGCGTGCAACCAATCTGAAGTGTACTGGAGCACTATCATGCATAAACCAAATTCGAATTCATTCTCTCAGTGGGATCTCTTCTAGGAGTCCAGGTAAGATACATTCAAGAAAATGTCTAAGGGGTTGAAAATAAAGCCCGATAAGGGAATTCTCCACGATTCCAACCCAAAAATTCACAGAAAACGTATCTTGGAAATGGTTTTTAATCACGGCGTGTGGGTTTTTGTCAGCCCACATAAGATTGTTGTGGAAATTAATGATGGCTTTACGGAAAAAACATGCCTCATGGTGAATAACACTTGAGATAAAAACCATGGATTCCTCACCAATTTATTTCGAATCAAATTCTCTTTGGAAAATCCCTTGGCAGAAGAACTTGAACACGATGTATGTGATAGGGATAAAGTTGTTGGTGTTTTAAAATTTGCCATATCAATATATGGGTAACGTTCTTGTGCTGGTGTTTGGATTTTGTTCAATTTCGTTCAGGACATCTTCCTCTATCTGAACTGTTCTAACTCTCCTGGGTCTTCCTATGAAAGTACCCATTTCACGAAGACGAGAGTGAATATTAATGAATGAAGGAATGAGTCAAAACAGTGGGGGAATTATTAATAGCCCGATTAAAGTTCTAATTCAATTTGTATACTGGGAATAGGGCGTTGTGGAAATCATTCTAGATACATTCATCTGGCGGCACGAGCGTTATCATGAGCCGTTCCATACATTAAGTGCATGTGTCATTTCTGAAAACGTATATTCAACCATTTTATCCAGAAGGATATTGAATGAATCTGCTTTACTATATGCACTAATGAAAAACTAACAATGAGACACCTTCTCAACTTTCGATAACTGTCAAGTTGTTGATATTTAAATAAATGTGGTAGATTCTTGAAACTTCAACGCTCTGTAGATTGGTAACAAAGCGTTTGCGGGCACATGTTTATGAAAAAAAACTCTTACTTTTACCTGAAAAATAGGCCTCTGAAATCTTGATACTGAATTTTGAAACACCCTGTATATGTGTGTGTGTGTTTCAGGTTGATGTGACATCAATAAAAAAATTGTATTGAAGAAAATGAAGTCTGGGTATAAATCAATGACAATAACATTACTTACATTTTTGCAGTATTGAAAATGAGCATGTTCATAATTGTCCATTACTGACGTACTTTTCCTAGTTAATCGTAAGGATATATCGCAATGCATTTATCAACCAATATATAACTGTAGAAAAATCTTTTCGACTATGCTAGAACAATTACTAATTATCCTATTGTTACGGAAAACACGGAAGTACCCTGAGTCCACCCCCGCTGCTTACAATATTCGTCGGCCAGCCGTTGAGAGTTCCGATGATGTCATGCTCCAGATGTTCGATAACCGCCATTGGAAAATTCGAAAAACGGCCGTTACCGATGATGTCATGCTCCAGATGTTCGAGAACCGCCATTCGAGGACTCGAGAAGAAATCCGACCTTTAGCGATGACGTTATGGAACATTCCCGATCGCCACTGTTCTGGAAATTTTGGCCGTCCTATATATAGCGGGTCATATGCGACAGGCGAAGCAGTCAGAAGTCGGCAGTCAGTCAGACTTGGGACTTGGGAATAATGTTGACATAATCAATCAATCAACATCATCGATATCATCGACAGCAAACATGTTCCAGGATGTAAAGAGTGTCCAGTTGCACTTTTGGAAGCTTAAAGTTATAAGTCGTTTGACTTCGAATAAACGTCATGGAAGTTTCGCGAAATGCTTCTTGAACTATTATCTTTCACAATTTTGAACGCAGTTCAACTTATAACGGAAGTAATCGAAATTTGGTGGCAGCATTTGTCACTTTAGTTAGTTACTCTTCGTGATAAAATGTTTGGAAACATCAACTATTCGGTATTTGATAATTTTGTATAGTGATTTGAAGCTAACTAGTCATTCATCTGCCATCTAGTCCAACAACGATTTCCTGTTGTTCCGCAGATTAAAAACTCATACGAGGTTTCCTAACGCCAATGAGGCGGTGGTTGATTCTTGAATGTTTTATGTCTGTTTTCGTGAAATGCTCGAGAAATTAAAGGGGAATATTTTCGAAACCATCGGATTACTTTCGGAAATTTAATGATTTTTTGGCAACTCAACTTATTTTATTATAACATAGCCCTCGTATCGTTGAATATAATTATAAGTGGTCGGGTACTTTCCTGACAACCATTACAAAAGTTTGCTATTAAATCACTCTTATTCATTTATAAAATATACTCACTCCGACATCCTACTTGAGAAATCTCCAGTTTGGTGAACGTCATACCAGGAAATATCTTGATTGAATATTTTACTGAGATAAACAGATCTCAGTCGGAATACCTGAAATTGAGAGTGATTTTTACATAAGCGAAAAAGTCATATCCAAGTAGTTATATGAAAAATTCCAGACACTCGAATTTCAAACATCAGAAATTACGTTTCGGTTAATCTAACATGGGTTTATAGTATTCGATATGTGCGAAGTGCTTGGTGGGGACAGTCAAATCGATCGCAGCGCGTGCTGTGGCAGGAATGTGAAACAATATCGGTACTGTCAAAGTTAATTTGATAATTCCACGTTAATTTACGTCAAATTTGTTGTGTGGTGAACTATACAAATAAGGGATAAAATAATTTGTTTAAATTTTATACTTTTCCAAAATCTGCCTGGAAATTAGAGCAAAGAAAGAAATTGATAGCTGCGCGATATTATGAGCTCAGACGTTTGTATAAAAGATTTATGGCAAGGAGGAACATAGTAGTCTCACCAAATCAACCAATAACTGGAAAAGTTACTGAAATGAATCTAGCTCAACTCAACAATAACGCAGGGTACTTACATTCGAATATGTTTTGTGGGATGTTAATTTCACTAAGGTTTCCCTAATAATATGGGCTTGTATTAAATAACTTCGGCCGTTAATTCTCAGTTCTTCAACATTTTTCGAATGTGCCGAAGCTAATTCATTACCTACCTTTCATCATCACAGTTTGAGGTTGGAATCCTGTTCTCATTGTAAAATTCATTTGTTTAACGTACAAATAAATTGTTCTCAGATATCGATATTTCATATTTCTTCAAGTTTCTCACTTGATTTTGATAGAAATTATCAAAACATGGCTTGTCATCTAACTGTCAAATATTTCCCGAAATGTTGCGTTCGTCACCGTCGTGCACATAGCCAATACAGTAACATTGCCTGAGTTTTTGATGTGTACCATATTATGGCATTGGTATCTGAAGTGTCCATATGACTGGTGATATTTTTATGTTGAATATGAATTTTTATCAAGATTTAAATATGACGTAGAATCATTTATATACTTGTAACAGGGTAATAAACTGAATAATTTTTCCAAAATGGGACCACGATTTTGTTCTTGTTGAGTATGGGCAGGATGATTTTTTTAATTTAACATGAGCCTATTTCTGCTACCAGTGTTTATCACCGGAGCCGGTGGGAACATTTCCCCTAACTGGAAATTTTGGTGGGTTCAAAAAGAGATAGGGATCTTTTGGCGAGCTCAATATCAGTAAACTCGGGGCCACCGGCTCAACGTACCCTGCGATGGACGGCATACATCTCGCTTTATCTTGTGCTCATTGATATAGCGCCTGAGAGCTGCTACAGTTATACGGGTTTTCAACGCAAGTTTTTCCTGGTGGTCACCCAACAAAGTACTTACTGCGGTCGGCATAACTTGAGTCGTGCTCCGAAAAGGATGTTTGAGTCATATGAAATAGCCATGGATATGGATGATTTAAGAATAAACAAAGTGAAAGTCTACAAATAAACTCTTCACTCAATTATACAAAATAGAATAAAAAATATAATTTTCTGGACTTTAACAGAAATATCATTTGTAGAATATTGTTAAATTTGAATTTGCTGCCTTGCGAACAGTCTCCCCGACTCTATTTCCGTTGAGTAAACTTGCAAAAGGGGAAGGACATTTCCGTCAACCCTATTCAATTATTATGTGCTACGATGTCGAGGTGACATGATCTGAATTATGTATTATGTATGTCAAGTTCAGACACGTGTGAAAAGAAAAGTTAAAGGTGACTCTTTCTTTCCACATATATTCCCACAAATTCAGGTGTGGGGTTACGGGACTAAAAAGTGAAATCGGTGCAACGATTTCACGAAAGTAAACCAAATTTATCGAATTTTCTACGGAGCTGACACGTGGTGTACAAGTTGTTTTCTTTGAGATGGATGCTGAAGGAGAAAGGTCTCGATCTTATCCGCTGCAAAATGTCTAAAATTTCGCCCGTATGGCCACAAATGATGGAATAAGTACCAGGGTCTCATCCAGGAAGCACTTTTCAATCTCCAAAGTGCCGCCATGATGCAAATGATGAACCATCAGCATCAAAATCAAGCTGATGTGAGAAATTATTATATTATGCCGGATTTTTGAAAGATGTTTTCGCTATGGACCAGGAAAGGCGTAGTGTCCCCGAAAGTCGTTCTGGTATTCTTGTTTTCCCTAAGACTGGGAGTGTAGTTTCAAATAAATCTCAAATAAAATGTTTAAGTTTTTATAAAGGGGGACATGTCTTGAACAAATGTTATAAGCGGAAACATGAGCGAAGTTTGGGTATCAAGTGTGGGTCAACGGAACATCAGATTGGATACTGTCCGGAAAACTCTCAGCCTGTGTTAGGAGCCCAAAGAGAGAATACTGCTCATTTAGTGGAAGGAGTGAAATTTCAATCTGCCTATGGAGTACCTGTTATTCTGCAGTTTGATGAAGAAGACGAAGTGAATTTAATTCATACCAATGCTTGTTTTGATACAGGTAGTCCCATGAGTTTGGTTAAAGTTGATATGTTTTCAGTAGGATCTTTCAGAAATGATGAAGTCTGATTTTTGTGATTTAATAGAAGGAAGTTATGATGGTATTGTTGAAATTCAAGGTATTACTGTTCCTATTGTCATTTTTGTTGTGCCAAGCGAAACTATGAATTTTCCAGCTCTGTTGGGCAGAAATTTTACCTCTATACATAATTTTCAAAAAGTTCTAGAAAAGGAATTTACAATTTCAAAAGTTTCTGATAACAAAACTGAGGCAGAAATCAATGAATTAATGTTGACAGATGTAGACCAAAATCATAAAAAGGATTTTTCTTTGAACTTTAATTCTAAATTGCCCATGTCTGTAAACAAAAAACTCAGATGTCGTTTCATATTATTTACAAGCATTGAGGCCTGATAAACCCGATATTGGTTTTGAATGTACAATTATTTTGAAAAATGATTGTCCTTTTGCATTCAGACCTCGCAGATTATCATATGAAGAAAAAAATAAAGTACGAGATATTCTTGATGAGCTGATCAAAAAGGGATATATTCGAGAAAGTTAGTCACCTTATGCCAGTCCTATCATTCTTTTCAAAAAGAAAGATGCTATAGACTATAGACTCTGTGTAGACTATCGCGAACTGAATACATTTCGAGATCACTACTCATTATCATTGATTGATGATCAGTTAGATTTACTCAAGGATAAATGCTACTTCACTTGTCTGGATATGAAAAGTGGATTTCAAATGGTCAAATTGAACGAATAAACAAAGATATTACACCCATGTTATCAAAACTAACGGAATTGAGGAATAAATGGGATACATTTTTAGCTACCATATAATTTCCAATGGACAATACCTTTTGCAAGTCAATTTTCAATAGCCCATCTATGTTATTATTTGAAACTGACGAGAGAGATAGAAATGATATTTTTAGAAATCATTTAGAGGCACAAAAAAAAGATCGAGACCTGGGTAAAAGGCGTTGAACGGCTCAAGCTCAAAATGAAAAGAGCCAGCAGTACAATAAAATTATTTTTGACAAGCACCACAAAATTCCTCGAAGTACGAAATTGTAAATTTCATGATGATCAGAAACACTGTTGTTACACCGAATGTCAAGAAATTTTTTATAACATAAAAAAGGTTTTAGGGAATGATAAATATGTAATGCGGAATTTTCAAATTACCCAAAGACCATTCGAAGGAATATATAGCACCGATAATATGAAAGCTTGGATTCAGTTGTAAAAACAAAAAAATATATAGAAAAATGGAATTAAACGGTTTTCTTCACATAAAGGATTCAATATAAAATTGAACCAGAAAATGGTAGATCTCAGATGAAAAACAACTACTTTCCTGGCAAATACCACGCAGAACGTTGAATGATATTCACCTGAAAATCCATGCATACTTCCATATAATATCAATGGACATTGAATGCAAATGTTCCTTTCTGATAAGCTCGATTATGTTTAATTTATGTCGTGTTCACCTAACAATCCGCATACCGGTTTCAGGCTTCTTGGCCCTCATCAGTACGGAGTAGTCAACCAGCCAAAGGTCCAAAGAACTCTGGCTGAAGTGAGACACAACGTAAACAAACCATCATCGAGCTTGTAACACCTATAGGTACGCCGGAAAAGATAAACTTTAACTGGCGGTACCTAGTGACAGAAAGAAACACTCCAAAAATCTCCCACCTCGATAGGTTTCTAAATGAAAGATTCCTTTTCAGTAGGAGTGGCAAGCCCATCTAGCATATAGTGAAAGATAAGTGCCATGTGAAGTGGAATGAGATCTGAGATCTACCATTTTCTGGTTCAATTTTATATTGAATCCTTTATGTGAAGAAAACCGTTTAATTCGATTTTTCTATTCATTCCACCTCACATGGCACTTATCTTTCACTATATGCTAGACGGGCTTGCCACTCCTACTGAGAAGGATCTTTTATTTAGAAACCTATCGAGGTGGGAGATTTTCGGAGTGTTTCTTTCTGTCACTAGGTACCGCCAGTCAAAGTTTATCTTTTCCGGCGTACCTATAGGTGTTACAAGCTCGATGATGGTTTGTTTACGTTGTGTCTCACTTCAGCCAGAGTTTTTTGGACCTTTGGCTGGTTGACTACTCCGTACTGATGAGGGTCAAGAAGCCGGAAACCGGTATGCGGATTGTTAGGTGAACACGACATAAATTAAACATAATCGAGCTTATCAGAAAGAAACATTTGCATTCAATGTCCATTGATATTATATGGAAGTATGCATGGATTTTCAGGTGAATATCATTCAACGTTCTGCGTGGTATTTGCCAGGAAAGTAGTTGTTTTTCACCTGAGATCTACCATTTTCTGGTTTAATTTTATATTGAATCCTTTATGTGAAGAAAACCGTTTAATTCGATTTTTCTATTCATTCCACTTCACATGGCACTTATCTTTCATCTTTCAAAAAAATATATGTCAAGTACAGTGTATTTTTGAAATACAAATTTTAGCTTATAATCACTGACTTTTTAATATTACGTATGTATGTAGCAATTCATGAAGTTATGTCTGTTTGATGTCATCTGAATATTAATTGTTTTGAGAGAATGAATACTCCTCAATAGAAATAATGATGTTTTATAGAGTGATTAATTGTTAATATTATGAAAATGATTTTATATTTTCGTTTTAAGCATATGATTATTTGTATTTATGACTCATTTAGTATACCATTTTATCATTATGAATATGTATCATTATTTACTGTTTTATTGTAAACCATTTTATGGCTAGGTTAGCTTACGACCGGGACGATCTTATGTCAGGTATGGCCGAGTTGAAGTTATAATGTTAAATTTCAATTTGCCACCTTGCGAACGGTCTCTCCCACTCTTTTTCCGTTGAGGAATCTTGTCAAAGTGGGAGTATATTTCCGTCAACCCTATTCAATTATTATGTGCTACAATATGAGGTGACATGATCTCAATTATGTATTATGTATGTCAAGTTAATAAACGTGTGAAAAGAAAAGTTGAAGGTGACTGAGTGTCTCTCTCCAAATATATTCCCACACAGTTGATTTTATTATGAGAATCAATTTTAAGAGAAATGTATACTGTACTTTGGAATCGATATGTAGTGAAGTTGATTCAAGGGAATGTAAATGTAAAATGAATATCATAATTATCAGAGAGCATTAACAATTTTTCTATGAGTCATTGCAATGACAAAACCCAAGAGAGACAATAGAATACTTTGTACAAATAGCTTGTCTCTGAGTAGTTTGATTTTCGGAAAGCCGAAAGTACCTGACTTGTATCGATGTGGTATTCTTAACGATGATAAATTCAAACCAAAATTGGAATCAGGTTATTTACTGAATCCAAGAGTATTCATAATATCTCAAATGATTGAATGGGGAATCATTCTCAATTGAATATTGAATGATGGTCGTGGAAGCTTGAAATAGATTTTCGTCGACAAAAATGTATTGAAGACCTAGTGAATGCGATGCCTATCGATGCGTCAATGTTACAAATGATTTCTGGTGAGTACTCACTGCACAGTTTTGAAAAATATATCGATAATATTATTGGAAAACACTCTATATAGCACCACATATTTAACATGCAATTATTGTTTGAAAATGAGAACATATATTTTTTGACATGTTCTGTCAAAGTCAAAATAGAAATTTATATATTTTCGCATTAAAGTTCTTTTCAATACTGATTTTCCTGTTTCTAAACATTCTGGCGACCGCGACAGGACAATTTGATGGAGATATCAAATCAGTTAGAGAAAGAAAAAACTCAATTGAGGCGATCATCTACAAAGATTTGCAAGGAATTGGATAGCTTACTGAAGGACAAACTATCCATAAAGGAAGACGTGATGGCTCGTTTGAACCAGTTAGAAAGTGAAAGCGACCGTCTCTTCCTTCTGGATGAGCAAATTCGATAAAAACTCTTCGCTAATGATGTTGGTGATAATGAATTCGAACAGGAATGGAACTCAGTTGAATTATTCGGAGAGGAGTTAATATAAAAACTTTTTAACAAAAAATTAAACCGACGAAATACGGAACTGAAAATTAAAAAAAAAACCTTCTTAGCGTCAATAACTAAGCTCCCAAACAAACAACCGAATGAATTAGGTAAGGCGTAAAATGATGGCATCGAGTTGGGCGGTGACATTCTGATAATTTTTTTGAAGTAATTTAATGATTTTCGTTGATTGTTCGTTTGGCGCCGAATCAAAATTAGTAACTTACATCAGTTTAGGAACTTAGTTATTGAGACTAAGAAGGTTTATTTTATTTTTTACTTTTCAGTTCCGTATTTCGTCGGTTTAACTTTATGTTGAAAAGTTTTTATTTTCCAATTTTTTGTGGCTGAAATCTACTAATTACTAACTACTTATTTTTTGATTACTTCCAAAATACCTACTCACCAACCTTACTTCAACTATTACCAGTCAAATAATATGATTATCTACTTTTACTATTTGTTGTAATATAAATTATTTTTGTTGTTCTGGTTAGATTATTTCATTACTTTGTATATCATTCCATTCTCTCATAGAATATAATGATTGTGACGGATGTAGGAGAACAAAAATAATGCCACTAGCGATCTGTCATTGTCAACTACATATGTGTACCAATGTTCACAAGTGAAAAATCAATTATCCCCTATTTTTCTACCCGTAAGGGTGGATAATTCTATTCGAAATCCAAATATGATCAAATATGAGGTATACCCTATCTGATAAAGGAAGAATCCTCCAAATCGAAGATCCCAGTACAAATTTATGCCTGGTAGAATCGGTTAACGGACCCTCAGGGGTGAATTTCATCTTTTTAGTTCAAATGGGACCAACTTCGGAGTACACCCTATCCACTGAGAAAATAATTATCGGAATCGGACGTCTCAGTGAAAAGTTATGCGTGATCATACAAAAAAAAAATATACGCGTCGACTAGAGAACCTCCTCCTTTTTGGTTTGGTCGGTTAGAAATACAAAACCAGGTGTAATTTGTATTTGAACGAGGTAACGAAACGTGAAGGAGCAATCAGCAATGCTAACTCCACAAGCTTAGGAACCAAGAGGAAAAACTTCAAATTACCCAAACTTGAGTTGAAGAGATTCGACGGCGAGGCGAAGAACTGGATCGGATTTTGGGGTCAATTTAGGAAAATCCACTAAGATCCCACATTCGACAATGAAGACAAATTCCAGTATTTGATTCAAGCTATCGAACATGGTTCTACGGCGAGGCAGTTAGTCGAGAGTTTACCGCCTTCTGGTGAAAATTATGAAAAGGCAGTCAAACAGTTAAAAACCAGGTTTGCTAGGGACAAATTATTAATTGAGGTATACGTCAGGGAGCTCCTGAATCTCGTGTTGAAGCAGTCGATGACGAATAAAACAGGTATGTCTCTATCTAACTTATTTGATAAGCTCCAAACACAATTAAGCGGTCTTGAGACCTTGCGTGTCACAAGTGACAAATATGCGGCAACGTTATATTATTTAGCAGAATCAGCTTTACCTGAAGATGTTCTTGAGGTTTGGGAGAGATATAAAATAGTCAAAGTTAAATTACAAACAACACTCCAGGTGGAAACGAATATAAGTACCCCACTAATCATTTGAATATTTCATTAGATTTCCTGAAAGCTGAAGTTGAGAGTGAAAAACGGATCAAGTTAGCACGAACTAGTTTTCCACAGGGAAAGTAAACTGGAAAAGGTCAGAACAATCAAAAGGTGAAATCACACGACTTCAATAATATACCTGAATTGATCACCGCAGCTACTAGAGAATGAGAGATGTGCACAATTCACAATTCACAAAAGGAACAATCAAAAGATACAAAGAACAATCAAAAGATACTAGTATCAATAGTTATACCGAAACCTTATTTCGACTAGTAGAAGGTGGAAAATCGATGCTGGTGAGAGCACTGTTAGATTCAGCTTCCCAAAGATCATATATTTTATCATCCCATGCGAAACAAATACATTTCGGAAGGGTTAGGACATGAAGAATTATACAAGGTGTTTTCGGAGGTTCAGAAACAGAAGCGCACGTTCACAGTTCATTTGAAGTCTCCATAGAAAGTTTGTACAAATCATTCCAATTGAAATTTGTTGCCCTAGATCAACCAAGAATATGTAATTTTATACCTAGACTCCAAAATGGAAAGTACCTCGAATATTTGAAAAGGAAAAACACAATAATTTCTGATTCAGACTCGGAATTAACTGATGTTGTTATTCTGCTGGGTGCCGATGTTATAGGCCACTTGTTTACTGGTATAATTGAGAAGGTAGACGAAGAATTGTTCGCTACAGAATCGCGACTTGGGTGGACCCTAATGGGGAAACAGAAAATAAGTAATGGTTTTCCAATTTCATCTTTATGTAGTTTTCTGATATTAGATTTATGGAGTTCAGAAACTTTGGATTTGAAGGATTCTTCAGAAATAAGAACAAAATAACATTCACAAATCGAAACCATGCAGCATTTCAATAAGACGATAACTTTAACAGATGAAAGAATATATCAGGTTTCTCCTCCATGGGTAGAAGATCATCCAAAACTCATGAACAATTTCGATACCGCAGAAAAGAGACTAGTCAATGTAACTATGAAGCTTAAAGAAAACAATAGGTGTTCGGAATATCAGCAAGTTTTCCAAGAGTGGGAAAAATTATAGATATTATAGAAAGGGTGCGAGAAAATGAATCAGTCCATGTATTATTTTCCTCGCCATGCAGTAATTGAAGATTCAAGCGCAACCACCACATCCCATTCCGTTCATGACCAAATCAATCGGTCAAAGAACAAACGAGTTTTTGGCCCCAAATAAAGTGAAAAACCAGCTTAGAAACTTATTCAAAAAAAAATTTAGAACATATATTCTGGACACTCCTAGAATTATCGTTCACAATTCAATAGAAACGTCAGTAGGATAGAGTTAAATGAAATAGTACATATTATATCTTCATTTAAATATCCCTCATTTGATCCAAATTGGAATAGTAGACGGAACTTAGTAATAAATATGAACACTCTCATTTTCATAATGCTTATTTTTCATCGTTTAATGTTTATTATTTATTGTTCATTATTCACTGTTCACTGTCCATTGCCCATTTATTAATATTTTTAAGATTATGAATTTCATAATTTATATTTTACATGTTGCATTTTACATTTTACATTGTTCATTTTAAACTCTACATTTCATATCTTACATTTTATATTCTATATTTTATATTTTATATCCTACATTTTAAATTTTACATTTATATTTTATATTTTATAATTATGTAATAGTATAGCAAGTAGTATAGTTCAATTTGTTATTAGGCACATTCTTTATCATCCGACGCTGATTTGCTTTGTTTTTTTTGCTTCGCAAAATTTTTATATTGTTTATATATATATATATATATATATAAATACATTTTTATCATATTCCCCTCCTTTTCTAATGGGTTTCATCCTACTGTAATTTTTTTTGGTTTCAAAAATTATCGACCCTGGTCTAATGCCAGAAGGGTTATGTTTTTATCAGTCTATGTATATTTGAATTTACGTATGTTCCACAGTAGCGCCTAAACAACTTATCCTATTTTGATGAATGATGTGTAAATCGATTCGTTATTATAGTTCGGGTGGCATGGGCTACATTTTAAACGACCAAAATCAATATAACGGATGTTACATCAAAAAAAGTGGAGGTCTCTGAAATTATATCTTTCTTCCATCATATCGAGTTAGATGTCAGATGGAAGAGGATAAAATTCTGAGTTCATAAAAATATAAGTATAGTACAATATTAAATATAAAATATACCTATTCTTGATATTCTTTATAGAAACTTTTGTGATTTAATCATCTCTTGTTTCGAATACGGAACATCAATTTTTTTTGAAAAATCGAATTAAACGGTTTTCTTCACATAAAAGATTCAATATGAATTGAACCAGAAAATGGTAGATCTCAGGTGAAAAACTACTTTCCTGGCAAATACCACGCAGAACGTTGAATGATATTCACCTGAAAATCCATGCATACCTCTATATAAATGGACATTGAATGCAAATGTTTCTTTCTGATGAACTCGATTATGTTTAATTTATGTCGTGTTCACCTAACAATCCGCATACCAGTTTCAGCTTTTTTGGCCCTCATCAGTACGGAGTAGTCAACCAGCCAAAGGTCCGAAGAGCTCTGGCTGAAGCGAGACACAACATAACCAAAACCATCATCGAGTCTATAACACCTAAACAACTACTTTCCTGGCAAATACCACCATGCAAGGATTTTCAGGTGAATATCATTCAACGTTCAGCGTGGTATTTGCCAGGAAAGTAGTTGTTTTTCACCTGAGATCTACCATTTTCTGGTTCAATTCATATTGAATCTTTTATGTGAAGAAAACCGTTTAATTCGATTTTTCTATTTATTCCACTTCACATGGCGTTTATCTTCCACTATATGCTAGTCGGGCTTGCCACTCCTACTGAGAAGGAATCTTTTATATAGAAACCTATCGAGGTGGGAGATTTTCGGAGTGTTTCTTTCTGTCACAAGGTACCGCCAGTTAAAAGTTTTCTTTTCCGGCGTACCTATAGGTGTTATAGACTCGATGATGGTTTTGGTTATGTTGTGTCTCGCTTCAGCCAGAGCTCTTCGGACCTTTGGCTGGTTGACTACTCCGTACTGATGAGGGCCAAAAAAGCCTGAAACCGGTATGCGGATTGTTAGGTGAACACGACATAAATTAAACATAGTCGAGCTTATCAGAAAGAAACATTTGCATTCAATGTCCATTTATATAGAGGATTTTCAGGTGAATATCATTCAACGTTCTGCGTGGTATTTGCCAGGAAAGTAGTTGTTTTTCACCTGAGATCTACCATTTTCTGGTTCAATTCATATTGAATCTTTTATGTGAAGAAAACAGTTTAATTCGATTTTTCTATTTATTCCACTTCACATGGCGTTTATCTATCAATTTTTTACTTAGTGATCTATCAATAGGTATGTAATGTAAATACACACTTTCAAAATTCCATTAACATAAATAATTATCAACTAAACAACCATTATTCATCATTTGTACATTTTAATCGGTTCTCGATAGGTATTCGTATTCAAAATCACCATTCAATTACAGCAAAGTCAAAAGGATAGGTTAATATTTTAGCAGTCTATGTATGTATGTATGTTCGTATTTATTATAATCAATAATTTAAAATTTCATTAGTTAGATACACTTGAGTAGTAACGATTAATAATGCTCAAAAAAACAAATTAAAAAAAGTTGTATGTTTTGTGTTAGATTTGTTTTCCACAGCCAAACATGTTTCATAAATCTATCCTACAATTGTGTGACCGAATTCGTGGGATGACGCAGTTCAAATATTTCTGCTGTTTCTCGATTTCTTCTATTTTCTCCATGAATTAGAATTATTGAAATTTTGTCATTTGCACTCAGCATTGTGAATTAATCTTTAATTTATTCGGACAAATCTCTAATTAATGAATTTCACA
Source organism: Gonioctena quinquepunctata (assembly GCA_018342105.1). Taxonomy (NCBI): domain Eukaryota; kingdom Metazoa; phylum Arthropoda; class Insecta; order Coleoptera; family Chrysomelidae; genus Gonioctena; species Gonioctena quinquepunctata. The sequence continues at coordinate 95,355 of JAFIRS010001935.1, read as the reverse complement.
ATATAAACACCCACAGTTGAGAAACGCAAAATTGTTTACTGCTTAAAATGTCAAAAAGTCAAAGGTTATGGGATTTTAGTAATCCTCAGACGAATTTCCCATGTGAAATATGGAATTATTTCTCATATTGTACGATAAATTCATACTTGGAGTATAAACTTTCGTTCTAAAAAAATATACTTTTCTTCTATGGGGGACCTTAAGGAAAATGTGTATGCTCAGAGACCATTTCAAAATATCTATAAATTATAAAATGTTATAAGGGAGTGTTGTGCCGAAATCTTTTTGAAAAAATGCCAATAAAGAATTTTGTGCACGAACAATAAAATATTTGGCGATGGAAGGAAGACATCTGGAAATTCAGGGATCCAATGACTGATTATTCAGGTTTCTGAACGTTTTGTTAATTTGGTTTTCTTCATGTTCAATACATGAGGACTACCCTTTGAGGTAACACTATGATTAAAGTGATCGCAAACTTGCAGATTTGTATTATTTAATTGTAAGGCATTAATTAATTGATTAATTTGATTATTTTCTTTCATTAAATCATACTGATAGTTATTATATACATATATAAAGAGTGAAATATCAAAATGCACCATTACTCTAGTAAACATTTGAACAATTTTCAACAAACGTCGATATTTTAGTACAAATAATAAATTGGTCCTAATTTTGCATAAGAATATTATTATTAGAGAGGCGCCTAAGGTGTATATCAGATACTAGTACTCTTTCGTAGGCCCCCCAGCACAAAACAAGGTAATTCTCTACCTATAAATAATAAAGCAATGCACAAAAACCCAAAAACAGATCGGCCCAAGTCAGATAAAAATTGATCTTCTGGACTGCGATGAAGCCCATATTGCAGAAACAAATAATTGAAATATTTACGATATTGTCGCTACAATATTTATTGAAACGACCTACTTAGTAAGAAAATGAATTCCCTGTTAATAGGGACATTATTATCTGTCGAGGGATATATGTGTGCCATGAACTCGTACAAACTTTTAGGTAAATATACAACTATTTAATGAGTGTTGGAGGGCTGGGTTTCACGACTGCTAATTTTCGAAGAAATGTTGTTTGTTATGAAAATATTTTGTTTGCTTCTGTTGTATAATGTTTTTGACACCCGAACTGTGGGTTCATGAATGACAATAACGTGGCTAATTATCTGTAGGAATATACTGGGATGATCAAAAAAGGTATCACTAATAACTGGGTGATAATATGTTTTTGGTATTTGTATATAATAAATGTAAATTAGTAGTTGTGTGTCTGAATCTGGCCTCTCGATGCCCTAAGGTGTGTGCCTAGATACTGAGGAGACCTCACGAACCTATATATGTACGAATTTCAGCAATTCTAGCCGCTCAGGACAGCTGGGAATATACACAGTTAGAAAAGAGTTGTTAATTTCAACAATATCTAGTTTTGTTGAAAAAATATTGCTAAAATCAACAACAATTAATCAGGAATTCACTACTCAAATTACCCCGACAAAATTGTCAATTTTCTCTCATTTTTTGTCAGTATGTCTACCTCATTGTTGTCGAAATCTTCAAATACAAAGTTACTGCTGTAACAACTTCATTTTTCAAATATTTTCGTGACTTAAAACAAAATAGCAAATGCTCTTGCAAATTCAGAATATTGATGTGCATTTATTAGCAACATCAAATAGATATTCATAGCTATGAACAGATTGCGGAATCGACAATTTTGTTTGTTAAACAACTGATATAGTCAAAATGTAAATTGTTGGATTACCAAAACTGTTGGTGGTATTGTCCAATAAATTTGTGCAATTTATCCTATTTCGTTGTGAAAAGATAATTGATCACCTTCGGGAATTCTCGTGCATATGCGAGTATCGAGTTAGCGCCAAAACTTCGCTTGCAGAGCACATCGTCTCAGTCAGTCCTCTGTCCTCTGTGACACGTATTGTTAATGTGGTATGTGTAGTGTGATTTTGTTTGTCCAGGTTCAATAGGTGTCCAGGTTGCATATGATTTGAGTTTGCCATATAAACAGAACTTTCATTGTATTGTGCCGAAATATGAAATTATCTTGGAATAGTGACTTGCATTGTGAATTTAGGTAAACATATTGTTTCGGTATTATTACATTTCATTATTCGGTACCTGTTGTTAATTATATTTTCTCGGCATTCGACTCTTCTGGCTCGTGAGGGTAGAGAGCAGTAAGTGCAAGAAGAATGATTTTGAGTTTGCCAATTTACATATCTTTTTACCCGACTGCAGCAAAGCCAAAAGGACGGTTATGTGTTCGACCTGTGTACATACATACAGGTCAAACAGATAACTGTCTTTTTGGGCTTCGCCGCAGTCGGGTGAAAAAATATGAATTGTCAAACTCAAAATCTTTATTCATGCACTTACTGCTCTTTACCTTCACGCGGCAGTGTTAATTATTATAATACAGTTTTTTTATAGTAAGGATTATAAAGCTGGCATTCACTCTTTGTGTTACTTTATGTTTATTTGTACATTTCTTCACATAATGATGTTAATTTCATTTTATCGACATTCAACTGTTTTATAATAGAAGCATTAAAATATTCTAATGTTATATATTCTTGATTTATCAAACCATCCCTCCTAAAAAACTTCATTAACAACAAATATTAGATATTTTCACAAAAAAAATGTGATAGTGAATACTAATTGACGTCATTTGAAAAAAATATTATTTATGTTTTGACAAGAAATACAGGACAATAAAACTTTTTTTCGTGTAGTATGAAAAACTAAAAGAAAAGAATCGACAAAATTTTATTTCAACAACAACATGGAGAGAATGAGATTCCAACAGCATGAGGTTTAGAAATTAGTTCTTGTCAGTTTATAAATGATGAAAACTAGTAAAGGAATCGACAATATTACAATGTTAATTTCGCTAAAATATTATGTTAATTCATTGAAAAAAGTACATGAATTACTTCACTGTAAAAACATGTTTGGGTCAGCATAACAAAAAAAGGTGAAAAAATAGCAACTGAATGTTGTTGATGCACTACTGATTTTGTAAAATCGTCTACACTCTAATTGTGGCATTTACTTTGCTAAATTTGTTAAATAGCAAAAATTTCAGTGAAAGCCACAAATGTGTGAATGTGAATAATCGTCAATTTCGAAATTTGCCAATTTCACCAATAATACTAGTGGACCTCCTGAGTTTCTTATTTTTTGTTATTCCAACAACTCTTTTCCAACAGTGTACAGGAATATACAGGTGGTTCTGCTACCCCTCATAACTAAGTTTAATCGATTTCCCGGTGAAAGTTGAGGTGATTGATAGAACTTAAGAGGGTGTACTACACTTTATGGGCCTAGAACCATTAAAAATAGGAACCAAATTTTTTGTTGCGTAGGTTGCTGTGATTTTTAAATCTCAATATTGTTTTTAATTCCAAACACTTTTTTTAAAAGAACTTTTTTGATAATGTCGATAATGATAGTGTACCCTTGATCAAAATTCCTATATTTTGTTTTCTCCTGAACACCGTTTGGTAATTTTTACACATCAAATGCAAGTTCTCCGCAATGCATCAATCAGGTATACAATTTCCTGACAAATGTCTAATAAAAAAATGTCCCATATGAAGCCAAATTTTCAAGAAGGAGCATGTTGCTGTTTTCCGTTTAATAACTGGGCTCTCGTTTTATCATCTGCTCATCTCAGAGGTGATCCTAAGTTCATCGAGTTGTAAACCATATATTGAGAAATATTCACCTGTCTGGATGCTGTGTAGGTGAAAGCCGTAGTAGAAATGAAACTCAGAACGAACATGGCCACCCCTATAGCACAATTCATTATTGCAAAATAAGTGACGCCATCCATGAATTCGTGTTCGGCTTTAGTTTTCTCAGCAGGAGTCATCGAATGGTTGTAGAGAGTAGATGCATATTTAATGAAATCTCCAGTCAATCCTCCAAACAAAACTGTGTTCAAGGGCTGGATTATACCTGTTCCAACAGCTGCAAGTATGCCAAGGTATATGAGGAATCTATCCCAGCCAGTTGCATACCTGAACTGAAATAGAGATGATAAAAAGCGAATAATTCGAGCATACTGAAAACTCACCATCTGTTTGTATGATGCTGGTTTCGTTTCCGGCTCTTCTTCCTCCATTCTGAACAAATTCTCTGAAAATCAAAATATATGTTACTAACTATTACTGTACTATTCGTGAGAGCATTGATTGAAATTACGGAAAATAACTGTGAGCCTCAACTCACAGTCATATTACTAGTTGGGGTTTGATTTTTTCTCATGTAGAACAAGTGGCATCGTCAAAAGATTGAATTTGTGAAAATACTTGTATTATGCCAACCTTCTCAATGATCCAATTCAATAACGAATTTCAAAGAGAAGTTTTTACACATTTAATCCATTTCTAAGTATTCATCAAGATGTTGCCGACTAAATGGATAGCACTGCTAGTCAACGCCATCTTGACTTCAAGCACCACTCATCATCTTGAAGCTTCTTCATTAAAAACGAAATATGTAATATTCTCAAGACTTTATATGATTATCTATGAATATTCGTTGAGGTATTAACCAAGAAAGTACCGTAAAATGGGGTGAAACTCACCTGCTCTACCATTTTCAGAAAAAAAAAATCTACCAGACTTTTCACTTTCCAGAAGCTCAAAACTTTTTTGATAGGTGCCTGACACGAAAGCATTTTTTTTAAAAGGTTGATGCTATTTAAATAAGGATAATTTTCTGGCCCTATGAACAGTGCCAGTTCTGTTTAATTTTTCAACCAGTTCCCTCAAATACTTCGAATTTTCGGATGATCTGGGAATTTTTCATTAAAAATTCTCTCTACTGCATGGTAGTTCCCACGGGCCTCACCAAAAATGTAGATTGCTCCAGTTTTCTCTTCGATGGGACGTACACGAACCATGATAATGTTTCAAATTCAAAATAATACTAGTACAAGTAGAATTAAACTCTTCTTTAAATACAAATGCGATAATATAAAGAGCGGGTGAGTAATGATATAATCATTGTTACATTAGAAATTCGTAAACATCGACAAAATAATACATTTTCATGATGGGCATTCCTTGGATACTGCTTGATTATTGGTTTACTAAATCCGATAAATGATACCCTTTATAATTATGGCCATTAAAAGTAAATGAGTTGGGTATTATTTCGGTATAATCTCTTGAAAAGGCTATTGTATAGCGAAACACGTGTCGTGGTTTTGTAAACCCAGTTTAGTGAAAATCGTTTAGTGAATTGAGTGTCTTTTGTTTACTTCAATATGGATTTTCCTCAACTATCGGCCGCATAAATGAAAAAAATTGGATTACTGTATGGATTCAAAATTTCTACCCAATTAAGCTTTGAAACGAATTCGAAAATGAAAAATCATTTAGGTAATGAATTTTCCTCTATTGACCGCATTCAGTGTTACTCATCGCAATTGTTGAAGCTATAATTGAATTACCTTTTCCACGGTGTGCAACTCGACGTCTATGCCGTTCGAAATTTTCAAGTTGTCAGGCCCTCAGTGCCCTCTGTCGAGTAATTGTAATGTTTCTTCTCTCAAAAGTAGGATTGGTAATACCATTCAAAATATGTTGTTCCATTCTTTCATATGAAACCGTTCAAAAGTTATAGAGATAAGGGTACCATTCAGATCCGCATTTATGCTTGAAATTTCAAATGCACATTGTGAAAAAACAAATCAACGACATGATGAAAACAATCAGATGGTTGGAAAGAGAATTGAACTATGTTTTCAACGATGTGGCACATGACCCCCCATGCTATTTAAAATGTTGAAGTTGATGTGCCCCCCCTCCTTACCACCGCGCTATCTATCGGGCAATCACAATGTCTTCTATTCCAGTAGTATCGGTAATATCATACAATACCTTTTTTTTATTGTTCTACGTCGAACCGTTCAAAAGTTATAAGTGTGGGGGGGAGGGCATAAAAATTCGCAAAGTCACATATCAACGAAATGAAAAAAAAATTGATGTTTGGAAACAGAATTGAATTATCAAATCAACGACATGATGAAAACAATAAGATGGTTGGACAACAAACAATAAGATGGTTGATGTTTTCAACGATGTGCCGCATGACCCCCATGCTATTTAAAATTTTGATGTTGATGTGCCCCTTCCCCCCCGCGCTATCTATCGGGCAATCACAATGTCTTCAATTTCGAACCGTTCAAAAGTTAACAGGAGGGGGGGGGGAAGGCCATAAATATATATATATATTAATCTTGAGAGGTGGGGGGGCCCGTTTCAGTTCTACCCTCTCTGGATGGTTTGACAGCAATTGGAGATGATCTTTTTTCGCACATCTCTTTGGAAGCTGCACAAAAATGTGAATAGCACAACATATCGTTCGTGTTTCTTCTAGCGAATTCCAGCAACATGTCTCAGCCCTTAGATGTGCCTTTTTTTCCTCCATTTAAGGAGGCTTGGCGTAAGATACTAACTTCAATTACACCGAAGGCGGCCAAAAATGTCATGTCGGTTTTCGAAAATGTGGAATTGTTTCAATAAATTCAGATAGAATATTATCAGGACCATCATCAAGTTCACAAGTTCCGGAAAATGATGCGGGCGCAGTAACATTGAGATACGAAAATCCTCCTAAACCAAGGCAACAGCGCAACAAAGATAGTTTTACCAGGTCGTAGTGTAGCAGGAACAAAACCAAATCCAGTGATTCCAGTGATATTGAAAGTATTTCCGTTCACAGCGCATCAAGAGAAGATGAAACAGAAGAATATTTGGAAGATGACGTAGAAAGTCTTCCCGAATTTTTCGGTTCACCAAGCACAAATTTCAATGAATCTCTTCGCTTTTTTGAGCATTTTGTTACCAAGAATGGTAACGATTGGCTGTTGGTTGAATTTTTTGTCAAAATACAATGGCAGAATTCGAACCATAGATAAAAATTACACGAAAAATTTTCTTCGACTGAAGCCTTCGATGAAAAATTAGATTTTTTGTTCATCCAGTTATTCCAGATGTGACCGGGTTTAGATTCGACCAAATTATTGGCAAAGTTAGTGCCCCTGAAAAGTGGTAACTTTGTATCTGTTGGTATGAATGAGGAAATGTTTTCTTCTGAATAAACAAATAACCTGTCAATGTGTTGTGCATGAGGAATATCTACCTTAAATACACGAATTACAGTTAATTTGTAGTGTTATTTTTTTTTATAAGAAATGTGTTGCTATTCTCCTTCTAAACAGTGTGAAAGCCATCAGATGTGAAATCAAACAAGTGTCGTGAGGTGAATCGCAACGTGGCACATATACATTATTTTGAAAGTTATTAAAAAAAAAAAGAAAAAATGTATATATTGATGGTCGAAGGAGACTCCAAGATCTGTTTTTTGCATATTTCGTTTTTATATTACGCATAAAACAAAAAGGTTATTCAATTTTTCTTCCAACTATGGTTGTTCTACGGAATCACAATTGCGAGCCTCCCACCCTTCACCCCTCACTGTTAACTTTTGAACGCTTCGACATAGAACAACGGGACCAAAACTATTTTGAATGATATCACCGATACTACTCTTTGAAATATAAGACATTGTGATTGCTCGATAGATGGCGCGGGAAGGGAGGGGGGGCACATCACCCTGAAAATTACAAATTTATAGGGGGTCAAGTGGCACATCGTTGAAAAGATAATTCAATTCTCTTTCCAACCATCTAATTTTTTAGGTTTAAACGCTCGAATTTTTTAGAAATTTTCGAAAAAGCATTTTGCTTGAAAATTCAACTCGTTTGATTTGCGGTGTTATTATCTGATTAAACCACGAAAGCGAAGCTTGAGTGGTTTATTCTTTGATAATAAGGCCGCAAATTGCACGAGTTAAATTTCCTAGAAGCAAAATGCTTAAGGAAAAATAAAAAAAAATTGCGATAAAATCCTGCAGAACGAATGATATTTGATGAAAATATTTCTCGAATCACATTTGAAACTGAATAAAATTCCAGAATTCATGTTATACTTGAATTACAACAATTCTACTCGTTCCAAAATTGAAGGAATCTTGTCCATTTCTAAATGCTTCGTTTTACAGATTCATTCAGTTACGATGACCATTCACTGCTCTTAAACTCACCCAAAAACCTTAAATATATATAAATTTTTCACTATGAAATCAAATATGTTTGTATCTGAAACCGATTAAAAAAAAACTCCGTGAAATGAAATCGAACCCGAGCTTCCCGGGCGAGAGACTGACGTGCTAACTACTACTCCATGGGAAACTTTTGTTGATATTATGAAAATAACGGATTTCAATTATTCATTGCCTTACTTGAAAACCTGAGGCTTTTAACGTGCTGAAAAAGGTACATTTCAATTAAAATATCAAATCACTGTAATAGTGAGTTGAGTATCCTTTTTTAAATACATTTTGCTTTTCCCGTTTCCCTGTATAGGAATCGAATGCGTTGACATATAATTTTGACAGGACTTTAGTGTCGTTTTACCGCAAACCAATATCGAATAGACACTAGTTTTATCAGTATAAAACAGCGAGAAGACGTACGTTTTATCACTATGAAGCTGATCTGATTGGTTCCGTTTGAAATTTCAGCCATTTGATTGGCTCAAAAGTAATGAGGGAAATAGTCACTCAAATGTCCGAAAAAGCTTTTTTCCTGGAAATTCGTGTGAGATTTGGGGTCTGTTCATCCGACTGAACGACAGAAGCAGAGTTTTTTTTGTCGAGGTGGAAGCTCATGTTTTCCGTACACTCGATTGTCCATCGACGCACGGGGATGTGCAATATTCGAGTGGGGTGTGCAATACTTGCCTACCAACCAAAACACCTCCCTGTTCTATTTCGTATTTGGAACCATCGGCAGACATAACTTCAGGTACAAGTGGCATTCCGTAGTATACCTCAGAATCCCGTTGCGTTAGTCATGCAGAATATCGACGAATCATGGTATTTTAAAAGATTATAGTTCTACGAACAATATCCCTCACAGAACAGTCGGCGCGAAAATCAGAAGAGATCCTTGAAATTTACTAGAATGTTTACAAATCAGATGACTGCTAGATTTTTCTTGACGTCTACCTGCCGATTTTTCCAAAGTGATTTCTCTTCGAACGGCCTTTTTGGCATCATGGAAACTTCCACGAAGGAAGAAAAAAAGGTAGGAAGTGGACTGATATCTCTAGACGATGAATTGATTCGAAAGTGGAGGGGATTGGAAAATGTCCGATGCAAACTATCACCAAGCCATTCACTACCCATCTCTGCCGGACTATTAACCTCTCTAACAAACTTCTGACCTGAACAAAATCAGAGAGTTCATTGTAGATATCATAAAATATATTGATGAAGTTGAGAAATTGATGAATCCTGGTCCACGACAGTCTAGGCTGCTTCCAGCTATCTTAGAATGACATCTCCGGAAAAGATATGAGCCCTACTAACAAAGGCGAGGAAAGAAAACAATCTAAAGCAGCTTTTCTTTTAATTTTCAGTAACACCGCATGAGATAATCGGAGAAGGAGGGGGATCTAAACCAAGCAGTTGGTCGGAAGAACAAGGCCCTCTCTCAAGATTGATGAGCCTAATGATTATTATTAGTATAATTATAACTTTTTGCTAAACTCATGAATTTCACAAGTAGGCGTGGACTTTTATGAAGATATCTTGATTTTGGCTAGTAAATTCGGAACCATCCCAGAGGAGTTACATAACTCTTTAAAAAAAATGTTCACTATATTTAGAATTTTCCATCTCCAACTCAAATATACTTATAGTCAGAAGATTGTCATCTCATGGGCAAATTTTTGTACAAAATGAATATAAAAGTGATGATAAAAATATTTGACTTACTAGTTACGAGATAAATTACAATCACGAGGTGAAAAAAATTATTACAATGGGCAAAGGTAGTTCAGAGAAGATACAAATTAATTTATACATATACGAGTCATTTTATTACGAAGATAATTTGAGTTCTTACGATAAGATAGTAGTGTTGTCTGCCAAAATAGTGAACATCTCTTAATTTGCCCAAAAAAGCTCAGAGACTATCAGTTTTCACATTTTGGGTTCTTTCACTAAGATAGGACTCGAACCAATTAAAGCCACGCCCTCTGAAGCTGTGGAGATGAAGCTTACGTAACAGTCGAAAGCTTTACGTTAGATATATCACAAAACACTGCATCACTCACTTCCTTCAGACTAGAATATACATTTTTCAGAAAGATAATTTATGTATTGAAATTATTTATTCGAAAGAGAATATTTTATATTGTGAAGTATGCCAACTGAAATTTCAAAAGTAATGAAACTAGTAATAGAAGGACCAATAAATTGTAAAAGTTTCAAATACTGAAGCACACATAATTCAAATGTTAAGTTTGTTATATTCTTTCAATGATATATTCCTACCAAAATCAGTCATTACATCATTTAATATTCAAAGTTTATAGCAAATATAAAGATAAAGTAAAAATATTTTTCAATTTTTCAGAAACTTTAAATTTAGGATTACTGACAGGATATGTCTGGGGAATATTAATTTTTTTTAAATAAGATATGATTTTGTTCCATCCCATGTTTTCTGTTTCATGTATTACTCACAAGAATGTATTCCTGCACAGTCTTTACATTAAATTAATGGTTTTGACATTGGCCCACAAGACAGAAGTATCAATGTACAAAATGATTTCCCCGATATATCAAAGGACGCCACAGGTAAGGGGGAAATTGAGGTATGCTGATTTTTGAAGGTAACATAGATATTGAGTATATTTGATGTTCTTATCATATCTTATAATTTTCAGTCTGGATCGAATTGAATAAGATGCGGAAGTTCAATTGAAAAAATAATGCATATATTTCTAAAAAATTTTGTGGAAATAGCATATGACAAGCTTTTTTCTCAGTTTTGGGGTACTAAGATTTCCAACTATTTCAATTGAAGAAAACTGGTCTGATGAGGTTTTCGTGGAATGTAGGATGCAGTACGATCCAAAAAACAATGAAATCAGGTTACCGATATCTATGAGTACTCATAGTTTGAATTTTAGATATTTACATAATACCTCAACTTTTATTTTGTTTCAGCAAAAATGCTGTTGTATTGATGGCAAGGGTAATTCCCAATTATTAGAAAAAAAAACACTTCAGGATATTTTGTAATGCCTCTCTTTTAATTTTCGCATATGAGGTGCATATTCTATGATGAACAATTTTAAACTATGTTTCGTGTTGATAATAAATACCCTTGAAAAAACGGTATGGATTTTATTACAATCATCAAATGGGTTTTTATGATTTCCAATCAAGCACATTTACATAATCCATACAGCTACAATTACAGATCCTTCAATAAAAAACTATTCACACTACTCGGTACACACAGTCTGAGAACTATAGTGAAACTCGATTTATATATGTTAGGTTTACTTCGATAAAAAAAAGCTAGAGTGTATTTCGGTACAATTCAATGAATACTCATTTACTATACATATCAGGTAATTTGGAACCATCATCGGTCCCTGGAAGGGAAAGTTTTGCCGCTGTCATAGTGACAACAACACAGCCCCTTTTTTGTGTATGCATTAACTTGTCTCATGATCTCCTATCACTGTTAATTATTCAAGTGTAACCCTAAGGCTCTTACTCTTTAGACTTCGAATATGTGGGCCTCAGCCATTCACGGTTTGATGAAATTTTGACTGGTCAAGCACTAGAGACCGGTCTCTAATACTTGCCATGAGGGTGTTTCTCGAATAATGACCGAGAGGGAATTTTGATATGAAATTTGGAAAAAGTAATAATTTCTATTGAGGATGCAGCTTCGCTACTCAGTATGGATTAGCAGGTAGCCCATCACTCTAAAGAGTGCCTGGGACGTTTAAAACGCGAGGGGTCGTCTATGGCATAATCAGTGGCTTCCCTGACGAGCGGATTCTCGTGGGCTGTTGCGCAATCAAATACTTTCTGATTGCGTTCTCGAATGATGCTTCTGATGGAAGGCAGATTTAAGTCTTCAAGGATCCGATCGTTCCGCACGGACCACGGAGCGTTCGTTATCATCCGCAGAACTCGCATTTGCGCCCGTTCCAGGACGCCAATGCTAGACCTGCAGATTTGGCGGCTGAGGCATACAAAATGACAGGCCTGAACATCATCTTGTAAATCATGATTTTGTTTTTTAATGAGAGTTTACTCTTCCTATTGACGAGAGGGTATAGCGCGCAGATTTTGTTGACAATCTTTGTTCTTACAATTTTGACGTGTGGACCCCAGGTGAGCCGGCGATCCACAGTGACTCCCAGGTACTTGACCTGCTCTGACCACTCTATCTCCCTTCCTGAGATAGTCACTCCCCTCTCCGGGTTATTTCTCTTACGTCCCATCGAGATTGCCTGTGTTTTATCAGGATTCAGCTTTATTTTCCACTCCCAGATACCACTGCTGGAGGTCGATTAATGCATTTTGCAAATAAACGACCCCCATCAAGTGGTCGGCTGCAGAGGAGAGCAAAGCCGTATCATCGGCGAACAGGGAGATTTTCACATGTTCGCTTCTTGGTATATCGGACGTGTAAAGGGCGTATAATACAGGAGACAGTACTGCCCCCTGAGGAACACCAGCCTCAATTTCTCTCGAATCCGAGAGAGAATTGTCGACCCTGACTTGGAATGTCCTACCTAAGAGGAACGATTTCAACCATTTGACCAAACCCAATGGCAAATGAAAATCAATGAGTTTGGCGAGTAGACATTCGTGCCAAACCCTGTCAAAAGCTCTGCTGATGTTCAGCAAAACTATATGCGCGCTATTATTGGTGTTCAGTGATGTTATTGTGTCCTCCACCAGCCTCATTACCTGAAGCTCGGTGGAGTGAGCACGTCTAAAACCGAATTGTTCATTAGGTAGGACATTTCTATCCTCCACTTCTTCATCAAGCCTTTGCAGGACGATCTTTTAAGCCAACTCAGCTGAACTGTAAAGCAGACTGATCGGTCGATAATTTTGTGGGAAGGTCGGGTTTTGTCCCTGTTTTGGAATCATGACCACAATGGCATGCCTCCATCTACGAGGGAATTTCTTAAGGCGCAGAGAGTTGTTTATGATATTTAATAATGATTGCACCTGGTTTTCCGGAAAAAACTTAATCATTCGATTAGTTATTCCATCATAACCAGGTGCTTTTTTGGGGTTGAGCCCCTTAATATAAGCCTTAAGTTCATCCAACGTAGCTGGACGAATGTCATCGTGATTGGGTTCCCTGAGGGTGCGGCGAACCCGATCTTCTAACAAAAGATCACGATCCAAATCATCGTCTGGATGCTCGTTCAATCTAAATTGCCTTTCCATCGAGTCTGCAAAAGCTTGAGCTTTGGACTCGGTGTCGTAGCACAGTCCGGCCTCACCATGAATAGGGGGGAGATCGGTCTTTTTGGTTTTTAAATTTTGGTGAATTTTCCAAAGTTGATCATTATTTTCTAAATTTTGAAGGGTTGTGCCAAATCTTTCATTTCGAAATTCCGATATGTTTTCACGAACCTCCCTATTCAGTTCGTTAGCTCGGATTCTGTCCGCAGGAACAGACTCCTTTGGTACGCTCTTTGGCGCGGTTTCTTTCACGAATGAGGTTTTTAATTCTCATTGGAAATTCATCATGGAACTTTGGAGCCGGTTCCCTGCGGGAGGAATCCTCCAAAGCATTTTTAATGGTGAGTTCGTAGCGCGCCACGACCTCATCCAACTCGAGTGGAGAATCTATCCACTCAGGAGCGCAGTAAGCTGTCTCCAGAAGCGAACGGAATCTCTCCCAGTTTGCCTTTGTACACATGCGATCTGATTGGGGCGTAGGATCATTCCCCAGTGATAATATCACCGGGTTGTGATCGGAGCTCAACTCGGAGAGGACGTGTATATCCCAGTTCCAGGTGATGTTCCTGGCCAGGGCAATGTCAAGCACGTCGGGCCTATATGGACCAAAGTGCGTCGGCTCATCTGGAGCCAAAACTTGATATTCATACCTGTCACTATGTTGTCTCAACCGTCTACCACTAACGTTGGTTACACGACTCCATTGTACGTGCTTAGCGTTCAGATCACCCATGACCAGAACAGGTTGATCTGTTTCCATCAGGAGCACATCAAGTGCCTCAGGAACTATTTGATTTCGCGGAGGGTTGTAAGCACTGATTAAACGCATAGGACCACTCCTCGTGTTGAAAATTATACCTACAGCTTCAATACCATGAGTATCATCATTGGAAATGCCAAACTAAACATGCGAATAACAACGTTTTACCAAAATGGCAACGCCGCCACCCCGACGTCCAATCCGGTCATTTCTGAGCACTTTGTAGTTAGGAAATCTAACAGGTTCCCCATTAAGATGAGTCTCTTGCAGAAAAGCAACGTCTATGTTGTTTCCTACAAGAAACTCTTGAAACTCGAGTCTATTAGAAGTCCATTACAATTCCAACTCACTGCTTTGATGAAATTCGGAAGCTGCCGTTCACCCATTAATTGGGATTAAAACCAGTTGAAAACTTTGCAGCAGCTTCTGCGAACTGCGCAAACATCCTCATTTGATCTAAAGTACTAAGAATGTCTTTACGCGTGGAAATTGGGGCTGTCTGAGGAGGGGGGGGGCGTCCCGGGCCGCCGCCGCATATGACACTCCCGCTCGTGTCCTATTTTCGGGGAAATATCTTCGATTCTGCGATTGTGAAGCGGGGTCCATCCTGCGCCTTATTCGTGGGCATCTAGGACACCCACGATAATTCGCAGTGTGTTCCCCACCGCAGTTCGCGCACCTAGATTTTTCTTGCCTAGGTTTTAACTTGTCTAGTATATAAATCACTACACTCAACAATAACTTGTTTTCATCTCATTTTCGTCAATCCCAGCGATGTATCTATGGAATAGGTAGCTTGTCACTAAGAACTAAGAAGAACCATAAAAAATGTAATAATGTATTTATCTGAAACCGAACTTTGAATTGCGTTTTCATTGATTCAGTCCTTTTTGAGAATTTCATAGTTCAATATAAATAAATTAACGTAACCCAACAACAATGGAGTCAATAAGTGAAACTCTTGGACGCATTTTGAAGACTAAAACAATCATTTATAAATCGTGAAACGTTTAAATTTCAATTGTGTCAATTTATCGATTCAATTTTATGCCTATATAAATGAGAACATATTCTCTTGATATTTCATCCCATTCGAAAACCTTGATATTTACATTTTTTTAATACGAAAACACCTGAAAGTTTCCTCGTGTACGATCCCCGACACTTGATGTTACATGACAAGCTTTCCTGACTCCTAATTGGCTACACCAAAGCTACACCAAACTCTGAATTTATGAATGAAATCAAAAGTGAGAGCATTAGAAGGATTTTGAAACTATTTTACTATTTCATTCATTAATAGGGTTAGTTATTTCTCTTGTCCTCTACTCTTTGGTATTTTCCTTTGTCTAGAAAAAATTCTTGCCCTTCGGTGTGTATCACGTAGCGTATGAAGTTTTCGCCTTCATTCCATAATTTTTGTTGTGTTGTCATGATATTATAGGCCCAACAATGGAGATTTTTTCGTGACAAAAATAGTACGAGGAAACCGATTGTGCCATCATACGGAAGACGAAAGTTCTATCCTGTTATGTTTTCTACTCGCAACTATCATGGCTTGATTTTTTATTGAGTTCCGGAAAAATCAGCGATTTCTTAAAATGCATATCACTGCCATTTTTTAAGTTGTATTGCGGGGTCTCCGCGACATGATAGTGAATGATATGTACTTTATGTTTGAAAAACTCAGGCACTGTTGGATCATTAGTTCTGGCATAATTGCAATCTGCATTTTTCAATGCAATTTATTGCAGCAGATCTGGATGCGTATATTCTAATTTTGCTTTAAAATGCTGCGAAATAGGTGAGAAATACTTGCAAACATGACCGAAAACGAGCGAGGGCATGAAAGCGGCTGAGGAGTTTGGGTAGAGAGCAGCAGATTCATAACGGGCGCAGCGCGCTTGTATTACTAACATACGCTTCCCCGCTTCTGCTGCTCTACCACCACTACTACTCGCTCGTCCATTTTCGGTCATGTTTGTGAGTATTTTTCACCTATTTTGCAGTATTTTAACGCAAAATGAGAATATACATTTTCTACTCTAGAAATATTTTTGAAAAATTGGGAACTGACCACCTATGACGCATCCAAGTCTGCTGCAATAAAGTGCATAAAAAAATTCAGATTGCAATTATGCCAAAACTGATGAAGTTACGATTGTGCCCCGCCCCTAGCATTGTGCTGGTTCGTAGATGCACCTTCGTTTATGTGAAACCAATTCAGTTTTAAATAGATCTTTTTCATAAAATCAACTTTCACACAATAAAAGATTCACTTTTTCGATGTATTTTATTGAGATTTGAAAATGCAGTCTGGTGACAAAAATGGAATAATGAATAATATAATAAATATAATATTTCCTTTTATATCATATCTAGAAAATGAAACATCCCAGATCAATTGGTAATTTACGTTATAAAAATATTCAGCAAATATAAACTTTGGTAGAAAAGCTGACTCTTCAATCTGGCATAGCTATGCATTGTCTCCATAGACAGGGCCGGCTTCAGGAACCCAACTCTTTCCTTTTCAAGATGAAGACTGAGAGTGGTTTGGTTGGTCAGGCTTCATGACCTCCATTTGAAGTAATTGTTGGTTCCGAGGTGAACGATACCGACATATGTTGTATGGATAGCAATTTTAATAGTAGCATGCTACTCCGTAAAAAATTATGATGCATACAAAAATGCATTATCCATACAGGGAAGGACTTATGAAGTATTTGGTGCTCATGAACTGATGTTGGGAATTCGTGGTTAAAGTTAGATGTTTGATTTCATCTAGATCCATTTTAGAAAAGTAATTGGATAATTTTTGCTGGTGAAAGTTCCTCTGGTCCATGTTGCAATTTTTCATGATTGATAATGAAATAACATCATTCAGGAATGGATATGAGGTAACTCCGGTTGGATCTCATGGTGATTTTTTTGTGTAACAGCTCTCAGTGATTACGGTGTTCTTTCAAGTAGAAAATACAATGTCTCTGGTGTCAATTGTTTTGCTAATCGATTGTCGAAATGTACATCATACAAACATACATACGTTCATTCTTGATAATGATATTCGTAATACAACTGTCTTCTCTTTGAAGGTTGTTCTTGCAGTTGAAGATGCTCTCGATCTCTTCACAAGGTTCTCTTTGGTATTGGTATATTCCTTCACTCTCATTGAGGATTAGGTGAGGTTTCAAGGGTAATTGGATTTAATTTCGGATAGGGATTGGATAAATGAATAATGTTTTGATAGGTAGTGTTTCAAAATTGGAAAATGAATTAGAAAAAATATTCTCTCAGATGAAAATAATATCTGTACCCCTAGAAAATTTTTATAACTATTTTGATTGTTGAATCTTACTGATTGATTCCAGGAATAAAGAGCATTTATTTTATTGGTAACGGAAAATAAGTTTGTTAGGGATAGAAACGTTGGATGAACCACATTGATGTTTGCAAAAGTAATGGCATTTATAGTTTGGTTGAGTTGAATTTGAAAAGTTAAAGGAGAATCTATTATTAAATGTAAAGCATTTACTTCGTTAACTTGATTTTGAAAATCTTTGTTCAATTGAAAGCCTTTCAATGTATTGGATTTGATTTGATGAAATGTTTCATTTGTCCTTGACATTATTTCCTTAGGTAATGAGGTTTGTTTGAATAATTCATCCCGAATGAGCTGATCATTTTTATTTAAATATAGAAGCCTTGAATTTACTCTTCCACCATATTCATTGTCTAAAGAGCCAAATAGCCATTTATTAATTTTTCCTCCTAAATTTATAAGGCCTTTTTCGTAAATACATGAGGATGTATGCTTTGCAATAAATGGCCAACTCGTAACAGTAATGTCTGTGCTTGTTGCAAAAGTAGAATTTCTTGACCACTCAGTGCATTTTTCTTAACGAGAAAATGTATTTGATACTCCAGTTTATTCTTAATATCGAATAATTCCGTGATATTCATATAGCGAATAAAATTATGTTTAATAGAAATAATTTTGGTTTGTTTCATTTCTATAGGCACATAGGGTTTGTTAGTTTGTCCATTTATTGGAGTTAATAATAATAGATTGGATGAGAGTATAAAGAGAGGTGTCATCTGAAAATGAATGAATATATATATATATATATATATATATATATATATATATATATATATATATATATTCATATATATGTATATATATATATATATATATTAGTATTTTTTACGTCTCTTCAAATTGTGCTTGGAATATTTAAAGTTTCAGTTTTGATTGTATTTCGCGTTTGAGCTATCGGTTGAACTGCTGTAAAACGAGGAGCTAGCTTATCGCGATTTTTTTTGTTTTGTCGATTTTCATTTATTTTTTCTAGTTTTCCTATTTTTTTAATTGATTTTTACATTAATTTGCTGGAACGTTACTTTCAATTATTCTTTATGATCTTGAACATATTTTGATTTGATATCTTTTTCAGATATATCAAATGGGCCCTTTGAAGAAAGTTGTCCAGAAACAACCTCTAAAGGAGTATATCCGCTGGAAGAATGAATATAATTATTACAATGTAAAATTGAATATTTTATAAAAATTTTGTAAAGGCTGAGCTGGATTTTGTTTTGTCTGAGTTCTCCTTTGTTCTATTATTGTTGAGTAACACCTATTATATATATTCTATTTTAATTCGGATTTTTGGGAGTAGTAAAATGAATGTTTATTCAATGTAACTTACAGAAATCTTGAAAGTGTTGGTTATTAAATTCTGATCCTCTATCACAAACTATTGAATGTGGTATCCCATAATGAGATATGAAAGATAGAAGTCCATCAAGTTCATTAATTCCATTTATTTCTGGCATAGAATATGCTTGAGCGAATTTTGAAAATGTGTCAATAATTGTCAAAAACGTCTCTTTTGGAATAGAGAGTGCATCTATAAGAATTCTTTCGAATGGCTTGGTTCCTACAGGGACGGTTGGAATTCAAATTCATTGGGTTTTCGTTCGTATTCAGTTTTTCGGTAAATATTGCAATTAATAATGTGATTCTCTACATTTTATCCATGTTTGGCCAATAATAATTTCTCTTAAGTGATTCTGATATTGTAGTTATTTTTTTTTTTTTTTCAATATATTTCAACATGTTTTACAAATACATATTTTTGAATTTATTCTTATTTGTTTGTCTTGTATTGCTATGGAAAAATTCTTTCATGTTCTTTGTCGTGGAAATATAAATGAAGTTCGATCAATCATTAAATTGACAATACATTCTTCCAAATCGTCTTCAAGATGACGTTTCCTGAAGAATTGCTGATAAAGTATCTACAATGTTTATAATCTTCAGGTATTTATGCTGGTTCAAAGACTTTGCTGAGTAAGGGGAAGTTAATATAGGAGCCTCTTCAGCTGTATGGGTTGTTGATACGTAATTTTCGTAATCTCTAATGAAATCTTGAATGATTTCATCGTAGTCTCCTATTTCATTTATGACTGACATATTTTCAGGTGGGTTTCTAGAAAGTACATCAGCTACTATATTTTCTCTGCCTTTTATAAAATAAATATCATAATGATATTCAGATACAAAAGTTTCCATCTTATTAGTTTCGAACTTGGTTCTTTCAAATTGTCTAGCCATTTCAAGGGTTTATGATCGGATTTGATTTTGGAATGCCTTCCAAAAAGATAAGGTATGAAATATTTGACATACCAGACTATTGACAACAATTTTTTTTCAATAGTTGAATAATCAATTGAATTAGGGTTCAGTGTTCTACTTACAAAAAGAACTGATGCCTTCACATAAAATTGAGCTTATGGCATATTTACTAGCATCTGTAGTCACAGTGAAAGTTTTTGAAAAATTTGGTGTACTAAGTTCATTACACAAAAGTTTTTTGCAAGTTTCGAATGCATAAAGGGTTTTTCCTTTCTTCAAACATTGCGTTAATGGTTTTGTAATTCCTGCAAGGTTATTTAAACATTTTCTAATGAATCCTATCATACCTGAAAAAACTTTGGGAATTGGAAAATATTCTATAGCTCTTAATTTTCTTGGATTAGGTTTTATTCCTTGAGTAGTTATGATATGTCCTGAATTTATGTCCTTATTCGTGTAAAAATTTGCTTTTGCCTGGTTGGATTTGAGATTATATTGTTGAAATTTTTTGAGTATTTCTTTTATATTGGAAATATGTTCATCAAGAGTTGGAGAAAAAAAAATCACATCATCCATGTATACTAGGCAAATTCTGTTCACAGAGTCTTTCAGAACTTCCATCATCATACGGGAAAAAGTGGAGGGGGAATTTTTTAATCCAAAGGGCATACGCAAAAGTTCAAAATGTCCCAGGTTGGTAGAAAAGGCAGTTTTTTCTACGGAATCTTTATGCATTTTGATTTGATGGAAACCACTGGCTAAATCAAGAGGGATGAAATATTGGTCTTTTCCTAATTTTAACATGTGATCAATATTAGGAATGGGAAATCTGTCTTGAATTGTTTTGTTATTCAATTTCCTATAGTCAGTAACAATTCGCCATTTGCATCTGGGTTTTTTGAAACTATCCAAATGAGACTTGACCAAGGGCTTAAACTATCTCTTATAATGCCATCATTCAACATTTGTGATATTTGTTTGTTTACTTCTTTTTTATGGATTTCGGGAAATCTATAGGACTTTGTGTAAATTGGTTCCTCATACGTTGTTTTAATTTTGTGGAAAGTTTGAGTGGTCGAAGAAAGCGGTTGATCAGGATAGTGAAAGATAGTATGATGAGTTTTGCAAAGTTAAGGGATTTTTGATTTTTCGACTGTAGTTATATTTTCAGGGATGAAACAATTTTTACTCGATTCCATTTGAGGTACATAATAAGTTCCATCGACAAATGTATTTACGGGAAGTTTAGTTCTGAAAATTTCTATTTGACCTACAGTTATATTATAACAATGATACTCAGATGGAGAACACTGGAAAACTTGAATTGCATTATCATTTTTATATAAGTATCCTTCCTGAATATTCCAATCGAAACCCATATTCTTAATATCTTCGGAACTCAATAGTCCATCGAAAAATGGATAAAACTCAAAAAGAAGTAAAAACTATTTTCGTTTCAGATTGAAAATCTGGAAAAGCTGGTATATGTGCTTCAAATTTGGAATGTTGTTGTCCACAAAATGTTTTTATTATATTTGGCATGTCGAAAATATATTCTGAAAAATATTTCTTTGCTAATGCCGGGTTCAAAAGTGAAATATGGCTTTCAAAATCTAGAAGCAATTTCAGTGGACTGAAATTAGGAATCGTAATTATAATGATAGGAAGTCTCTTTTTTTGTTCTATATTATGAATTTCTAAGTTGTTTCCGTTCCAGAGGCTGGTACAGAATTATTAATAGGTTCTTTAAAAGCTTGGTCATTATTTATTTCCAAAATCTGTTCATTGAAGTCGTATTGTCCTTCTGTAACATTTTGTGAGTCTTCAAATACATTTCGATAATCTTCAGCAATCAAATTCATAGGGTCTGGTTGCTCATAAGAAAGTTCGAAATTATTTTCATTTTCATTTTGTGGTTCATTCAGTTGAAGAATTTCTTCGGAAATGAAAGTTTGTCTAGATTGCGATTGAGAAAAATTTCTTTGTTGTGACTTTTGAGGAAGATTCACATTTTGACATTGGTGTCGGTTTATGTTGAGGTTCTTGATTTTTTGGTTTCCAGACATTTGTATTATCTGGTTTTCCGAAAACCTGTTGATTGGTAAAATATCTTTGGGGTATTTATCTTGATAAAATCTGTTTTGGTTGACTGGGAAAATTACGATTTTGATTTGGAATTTTTTTATTTTAAAAATGTTGTTTGGGGAAATTTATGTTTTAGTGAAACGTTTGTTGAGAACAATTCTGATTTTTCATATAATGACTCGGAAAATTATTTTGTGATACATATTGAGATTTTTGGGCAATCAAAGGTTTTGAAACATGGTTGAGGAATTGTTAGAAATTGATTTCTTTTTCCATCATTTGCTAAAGACAAAAAAATATCTTCTTCCAGTCATTGATTGGGTGCTTTTTCCAAACTATCGGTTTTTTTTATTCTGACTGCTGTCTGAATCATTGAAGTTAGATATTTTGAAAGTGATATAGGAATTAATTTTTCGATATTTTTTATTTCAGCACTTTTTCATCCACTGTAAGAGTACTATCATCATTGATCGATGAAATATTGGAATCCAATGACAAAGTTATAGGAATTTTGTTTTGGATTTTCTTTCAAGCTATGGAGTTCTTGCAAAAGACTTGCAAAGGATCGTTGATCAGAAAATGAAACTTCCAGTAGTTCCTTAATTTGAACCCATTCTGTTAATTCATTCCTACTTGAAATCAAAGTTAAAGCTTTTCTTTTCAGTTTACTAATTATACCTCCCAAAATAAGTTTTTTGATAAAGGCAGGTTCCTAATTATACTGTAAAAAAGTTTCATCGCAAGCTGCACAGAAATTATTCAATTCACAAGGATCACCAGAAAAATATGGTATGATATCCAAAATTCCAAATGTAGATAAGTAGTTCATATTGGTAGACATTGTAGAATTGGTGTCGTGACTGTTCAAGCTTAAATTTGAAAAACGTTGGAAAGGAGAGTCAATATTAAAATTTTCGTTACTGTCAGTAATTAAATTATAAATCTGTTGCCCTATGATAACTCTTTGTTCACGTATTTCTTGATTTCGTTGAGAAATATTCCTGAATGTATTGAACATAAAAATGAAAGAACAATAAATATATCCAAAATTGAGAGATAATATTTTTCCACAGTGTGGGGATTGGGAAAAAAAATAGAATAAGTAGGGTTTGGGGAATATTGAGAGTAACCTACAGCTAGGTTTCTTGGGTTGTCTTCGTTTTCTTGTTTTTCTTTCTTCCTAATACTAAACGAATCTTGAGAATGCTGTCCTTCGAATGGTTGTTAGTGGGGTTTAAATTTTTTTCCATTTTGACTCGTCTTCTGGAATTTTCCCTGGTAGTGGTTTTTGATTTCTGGTTTTCCAAAATCCGTCGCTGACTGCGCCAGTTTCGATTGTGCCCCTAGCAGTGTGCTGGTTCATAGAAGCACCTTCGGTTTTGTGAAACCAATTTTGTTTCGAATAGATCTTTTTAAAAAAATTAACTTTTACACAATGAAAGTTTCACTTTTCTCGACGTTTTTTATTGAGATTTGAAAATACAGTCTACAAGTGACAAAAATGGAATAATGAATAATATTATACATTTCCTTTTATAGCATATCTTGAAAATGAAACATCTCAGGTTAATTGATAATTTACGGTATGAAAATATTCAGCAAAGATAAACTTCGGTAGAAAAGCTGACTCCTCGAACTGCATTGTCTTCATATCAAGTACATATTAATCACTACTATGTCGTGAGAAGTCTGCACTACAATTTAAAAATTGGAGGAGTTATGAATAAAAAAAAAACCTTTTTTTGTTTTTCGGGTTTTTCGGGTTTTCTCCGTAACTAATGATCCGATCGAGTCACGCTACAGCTAGTTTTTTTGGCATTCAAATTTTCTACAATTCGTCCTCCGAAAGTGTCGAGAGTGCTTCATTAGTTTTCAAGTTAGAAGCCAAAGACTAAAAAAACTGAAAAAAATGCTTTATAACAAATTAAGCAATGTCACTTGCGAGTAGGAAACATAACAGGATATAACTACGAACCGTCTTGCATATGATGGCAGAGTAGGTTTCCTGGTAGTATTTTTGTCACAGAATCAATAGAGCAGAAAATCTCTATCGATTGACCTAAATATAGTTCAAGGTAAAGGTTATATCAGGTTCAAGAAGGGATATTTTCGAGAGGAAGTGAGGATAAATTTAAATTCAGAAGTAGAGGTTTTCATAAAGACCAGGCATCTGTGAAGCCATGGCCGAATTTACGTTCTGAAAGACTTGGCCTAAACCTGGAACAGTGCCTTATTTTTCTATTATAGAGAAATTCTATAATAATTTCTGTTATGTATCGAAAAGCTCTTCTGTCGGGGGTGAAGCTCTTTCCCTAACCTCACTTTTTCGGTGTTCCATTTGGAGAATTTGAACACAGTATCGCTTCCCATGCAGCTTACATCTACTAATCATCCTATTTTATGTAGATACGTTTTAGACGAGCCTTGCCCGCTGAGTGTTTGAGTAAAAAAAAGTATGTGGTCTTGGACTTGCAATCAACCCGTGGCACAATTTGGGGGATGATTCTCATAGTGTCTTTGTCCCATAGCCTCTGCCATACTTCAACGGTGGCTGTTCTCTGTTCATCTTCAACTATTTCAGTTACTTCCTCGTTGTCAAACTAGTTACGGTCTCTACGGAGACTGTTCGATGGGATTCTGAATGGCATTCTCAGCTGAGCCACGTTGAACATCTTGGTGTACTTATCTCATGCATAGTAGAACCTACTGATTCACTCTCATAATATAGCCTTGGGCCTCGAATGTTAGGATTGTGCATAAACTTCCTGTTGGCTTTCTCAGTTGATTTGTAATTTGATCGCTGAACCTGCTTTCATCGTCGAACCATATAGTGGTTTCCGTAAGATGAAAATGAATGCCCCTCATTTTCCTGGGGCACTTGGTTATAATTTTCTGCGTATTGGTCGGTGCAATTTCTAAACCATTGGTAAGCATTAAATCGCTGATGGTACATTAGCATCGATTACCATGGATCATTGTGGTATACTTGTTGCTTGCTGTAATGTCTACTTTCTTATCAGAGTAACAATTGGGTGGCAGGGTCAGGCGGAACCTAATCGTATAAGACATTTCAAAGAGTGGAGCCTATGATAGAACCTCTGCCTTTTCTCATTGTATTATCCGCTTATCAGCTCCTTGTCGAAAAGGTTGTAACTGATTGTCCTGGTTGAATAGCTATTTATCTTAAATCTTTTGAGGTTCACATGCCACTTTGACATATTGGCATTTTCAACATCTATAAAACTCCATATTGTAGACAGATCATTGGCCCTGTTGATAATGTATTCATCTTCATCGACGGTGGACCTTATTGGTCTGAAGCTGAACTGTGTCCTCAAGAAACATGCTTTAACTTCTAGTTCTCACACCAACCTGTGTTTCTAGAGATATTCGTGAAGTTATCCTAGGCAGTAGGCCTTTACTTCAATCAATCAATCAATCAAGATATGCTTTATTGTCAAAGAATGAAATTCTTAAAGACAAAGCTCAGGTACAGAGTAATAGGTTTGTGAAAATTATAAAAATAATAAAATTATAAAAATAATCTGAGATTATGCACATACAGTTAGGTTATAACTAAATAGGTGGGTAACAATATTAAAATATATATAAAAATAGATAGATATTGTCCAAGATACGCCATATACATATACATTTACATATACATATTGCCTTCCCTTAGATTTCGCTTCGAGATCAGGATGACCCTTCCTATTTTTCACTTGTCTGTGATGGAATTGTCTACTGAAAAACTGATGAGGATGCTGAAGATAATTTTTGAGGTTATGCTTATTGTGGTTTTGAGAACCTACGACAGTATACTGTCTCGTCCAGGCAGGTTTTAGCTTTCAGCTTAGTGGCTGCCACGTGCAGTTCTGTCAACGTGGAAGGTGAGCGGATCAGTCCTCTCCTCCTCGTTATTTGCAGAAGGTGTACGGTATGCAGGGTACAGATCCCGTATTATTCCCTGTCTTCGTTTAGATTATGAGGAAAACTGTGTTGTGTTTGTGAGGCCATGGATGACCATTCTGTAGTCCTATCCCCAAGGGTCATCTTCCAGCTTATCGTACATCCGTTGCCACTTTTCTCAACAAACTTTTTCAACTCTTGTTGTTTGGTAAATGATAATCTTCTTGGTGGTGACAGGGATTGGATAGGTGTCCATTCTGTGCTAGACCGGGTTGGTCCTTTTGTTGACTCTGATTACTCAAATACGTCACTTTCCTCCCAGAGAGTTTGATTTGCTGAAATTTCTGATTCAATTTTGCGTAGAAAAATACCAATTCTGAAAACTGACTGAAACTGGACCTTATCGGGGGATTCAAAAATTAGCACAAAATGAAAAATTTACCTAACCGACAGATTAATTTTGAATCGAAAAAAGCAATGTACCTCTGGAATGTTGTATCACAACCTTCAAATGAAATATTTTTACCATGTCCATTGTTAGCTTTGAAATAAATGAAAATCTGAATAATGAAACAAAAATTATGATTAATTTTTATCTTTGGAGTCGCTATAGTAAATCTCTACGTAGTATTTTTCTTAATCGAATATTACAGATAATATTGCGCAAAGTGATGAACTGAGTGTATTATCGAAAAATAAGAAATTTGAAAGGGAATATGAGAAGAACAATAGAGCGTTTCACTTGAATATTTTGTCTCGTCGATTGGCATAAAAAAAAGTTAAAATGAAGAAAAATGTTATACCAGCAAAATTATTTATTTGGACTTTTCCTTCAAATGATGATGTTTTTCTCCAAATAGTATAGGAATTAAATGAAAAAAAAAAACTTTCACCATCAAAATAATAACATTTCGAAATAAAATCGATATATTCCAAGGAGTCCAGTCGAAATTATCGGAGAAGTTGTTTGTGCATTGAATGGTTGACAAAAAGGGGTGGTGGACGGTGGTGACGAGAGAACGACGAGGATGGAGGGCAAATATATTGATGCAAATAAATATATTGATGCAAGAGACATTTCATTTGAAAGAATTGATATCATTCATGTGTAATTATTATTATTAATTATAATAGCATCTTCAAAATATCCAAAAAACTGTATAAGATTTTTTGAGAATTGTATTCACTCTACGTATAATCGTTGTATTCAAAACATCATATATACAGTTTTGGTCCTAGAAAAACTTGGAAACCTATTGAAAATATGTATTTGAGATATAAGCCTTATTTCTCAATATTCGTATTTGCCTTATATTGTGACCAAGCATCAAAAGTCTTATGCCCAAGATTGCTGAAAACTGGAATTTTTTATGCTAACTAATAGGCAATCAATGAATTTCAGAAAGTAATATCAAACTGTGGTCTTTTACTTATGGCTTTGTTGAGAATTACAATTATATTGGTGGTGGGGAAAATTGTCAAATGGATATCTGACTGTATATTCATAATGTTTTAAGTGGGATGGGATCTAGGCTTACATAAAGAAGGAATAACAATATAGAAATAACGAAACACAGCTATCATAGAAAGGACAGAAATATCAATTTCTATAGCCCATTCAACAATATTTTTAACGAATAAGACAAAATTATTTCATCTACTCAATGCTCACCTTGAAGTTACTTCGGCATTTGACATGATAGCACAGGTTTGAAGTATCAGAGGTGTCAGATTATCAAGGGAGGAAACATATTATTCGATAGTGTAGTATCTCCAAGTTTTTTTATTCTTTTCAATTTCCTTGCCGATTTGAATCTAGTTCAGGCTAGTTCAGCCTCCTATGGAGATGTCAGCGTAGCAGAGGAGAAAAGGATTTTTATTTAATTTTCATTGATATTTCTCTTAACCGGTTTTTACATATTCATATATATATAAATATGAATTTTCTTGATTCTTGAGGATTTGGTTCGTGTATTGAAAGTTATTTTGAGTCGGTGAAATGATGGTATAGCTCAATATGTCTGTAGTCAACTGTTTTAGCTAAAATTAACCCTGAAGAAGTCGGCAAACCCAGTCGAAACATTGGGGCAAGCAGCAATGAAAAAGTAAACTCTTAAGGGTTTATCCAAGTTTTCGGAAATGTTTATTTCCATCATCAGGGAAACTACAATAAATAAAAAACCAATAGTAATACATATTTGAGTACGAACATTATGCTACTTACAACTTTGTTGAGGTTAGTTTCAATTATGTTGAACATAGTGGTACAAAATAAAAAAAAAGGAATCAAAGAATAAAACAAAGTTCAAAGTTGATGAAAAAACGAATTAAAATGTGTTTTTGAAATTATATAACTATAACTGACTACTCCATGTGGCGTGATTACTGACAGGTTAGGAACAATTCCCGTAATTTTATTCAAGCCAACGACACCTAACGGTAGTATTATTTGATATTGCATTGTTGCCACGACTTGAATTGATATCTGGAGACAATAAATAAGAGTTAATCTCATTCAAATGGTTGATATCTGTTTTTTATTGTTGCAATTGTTTTCTTAAGAAATGAAAGCCATTTCTAAGAATGTTCTCTTTGTTGTATGTGAATCTGTCGCTAGCACTTTCACATAATCGTAATTCATCTGGTGGTCAAATTTATTCACATGTTCTGCCAGAGCGCACATCTTCCAGGATGCAATATGTTGTCACTTTTATGAGAAATTTATCTGTTTTATAATGATCTTTCTGTTCATATTGTTTATTACAACCATGACAAGGAATACTAGAAATTACATTTGACATTGAGAGTAATGGGATATTATCTTTAACTTTAGAATTAATTGATCTGATTGTCAGAACTTTTTTATATGCTATTTTAAATTTCTCCGGGTTGTGAAATAATCTGGAGAGTTAAGGATTGATCTCTCTTATATATGGCAATGGGGTTGTAACGAAGCATTTTTTCCAAGCTCCGTTACTAAGAATGGCTAACCAAAAGTTTGAAGTTAATTTCTCATGAAAGTGACTGCAGATTGCACCCTGAAAGACGTGCTCTGGCAGAACATAATAAATTTTAGCACCAGATGAATTACGATTCTGTGAAAATGCTAGCAACAGAGTCACATACAACAAAGAGAACATTTTTAGAACTGGCTTCATTTCCCAAGAAAACAATTGCATCAATTAAAAACAGATATTATCCATTTGAGTGAGATCTTCTCTTATTTATGTCTTTAGATATCAATCCAAATCGTGGCAACGATGCAATATCAAATAATAGTATCGCCACCTAGTAACAACAGTTGGTACCACTGCAATTATTTCCAAGTGACACCCGTCAGGCGTCGCTTACATGGAGTATAGTTATATAATTAAAAAAAAAATTAAAGCATTTTTTTTATCAACTTTGAACTTTGTTTTATCCTTTGATTCATTTTCTTCTCTCATATTACTATGTGAGATGGATATGTTACATCATTGAAACCAACCTCAACAAAGTTGTAAGTAGCATAATGTTCCGTACTCGAGTATGTATTACTATTGGTTCTTCATCTATTGTAGTTTCCCTGATGACGGAAATGGATAATATTTTACATAGGATGCGAGACGAGCTGCAAATTCCTACGGAATCGTCATCAGGACATCAAATCCACTACCACTTTCCTGAAAAATCCCACTTTTTCTTATCTTTCTTGGAAACACTCCATATCTCCCGTAGTCATTGGACTAGAATCATGTAATTAATTTCGCCAATATCATATGTCAATGAAGAACAATTTGTTTGGTCATTCTCATTATTTTTCTACCCTCGAAGAACGAATATTCATTTAATTTTTATTTTTCAATGACGAACTCTGGAGGCACAGATATCATGGGGATAGCAATGAGGAGGGTGATATTTTGATTATTCATTTGATTATTGTCAATGCCCAATGTATGTTTTTATTGAGGGTGGCATTGGAATAAATCCTGACAATCAAATTTGTTCTTTGCTGAAGGCACTGGTTCTGATGATTAGTGAACCATGAAACAGCTGTAGGCGGATTGTGGTTCTACTGAATTGAATCAAAACTCTATCTATATCATATTTCCATCAGTGGTGAGGCAAGGAATCAACGAACGATGGTTGATATTGAATTTCAATATTTTATGATCATTTCAATTTGCTCACCAAATGGAAATCCTTTCATCTCCTATCCATCAGTTTTCCCAAAATCGACAGATCCATCACCCCTGTTATGCGGTGTATATGACGTCAGAATTCCACTTCAATGATTTTGGAAGACACGAGGGTGTTTGAATTTTCACCTTATCTCCCAACCGAATATGTTTTTTTAAATCGATAGTTCCATCGACCCTAGCGTTTAATATATTTTACTCAGTTAGAAGTCAGTGAATCCACAGACTCATCTATAGAATCTCTAATGATTTTGCAAGTTTCAGAATTGTAATCCAATAACTTATTAATATTAATGAAAACAAAATATTCAGAGAGTGGATGGAGTATGAAAATGAAGTTTCTTGTCTGGAGATGTCGAGACAAGGCGGGGTAAGACAAGGAAACACCCTCTCCTGTTGAGAGAAACGGGTTTCTAGTCTAGATGAACAATTTCTCTTGGTTGAGAACAATTTCTCTTGTCTCGACAAAAGGCATCACTACTATTGAAAATTTCTAGAGTGATTTCGTCTACATTTTGAAACAACTACATTCGATTGGGGACAAAATAGAGGTATTTAATTTTCAATATAGAATGGATTTGATTACTTGCCTCTATATTTCGAACTATACGATTGCAACAAAATGGCGGAGGGAAAAAGCCATTTATATTATAGTGTGTAACAGTTTTCATGACATGTGCTGTCATGAAGTAAATCTATTTTGAGCCGTAAGGTACAAAGTATGACCAACAAATCTAGTCATGAACCACAAAAATTGGAAATTCATCATGAGTCGGGCCAAAAAATGATGAACCGTGTTCCTCATCCATAGATTCTTTAAGTCTGAGCTAAAATTCGTTAAATGTTTTCTCAAAATCCTCAATCATATATCTAGATGGCACCATTGTAAAATTTTGATGGAAGTTCATTATGGTGTGAAGCACGTACTCATAGCCACTCAAGTCGCACGGATGTGGAAGATTCTTTCACATAAAATCCCAGGGGAACGATAAAATACTTACGCATCTAAGGGATGTTTTTTCTTCGGTTCTAGGGAATATCGTTTTCGTTTACCCATTTTATCCTGAAACGAAATTAAACAATCAGAAATAAATAGAATTGATGACTTACCAAAGAATTGAGTGGGTATATTAGAACCAAAGACTGTTCGAAGTAGAAAGTTTAAATTTGGCAGAGTGTTGAAGCTTACCAGCACTCAAATCCTCCAGTGCTCAAAACTACTCCATGTGGAAATTTCACCAGTCTCTAAAAATGTGCCTTTGTGAAGATTATGTTGAAAGATTTAAGATACCGTGTCCCATTCATTATATAGTAGTAATAATAGGGAGTTTTTGCATTGCCGTATTGAAATGTGCAAAATCACACCTAACATAGAAGTTACAATAATTCTCTTCTAACAAAATGGTAATACAAAACTAAGTGGGCTTTGAATACAATGAAATTTCTACTTATCTTATCAAATATCATTTGTTGGTTGACTTGTGTTTTCATTCTGACCCCAAAAAGTATTTGGGAATCCTGTTAATCTCATTCAAAATGCCGCGATAGATTGGGGGGAAAAAGCAAAAATAAAGTTGTTGCTTGCAACCTTAATACCAAAAGATATCCAGAAAGACAATATCCTGCGATAAATTATTTTATATGCTTGGAAAATCAGGGAGCCCCTTCAGTCAATAGGTGCTCAAAACAGGGGTTACCTGGAAAATTTTCGGAGAGTTTTAAAAACTGGTATTTTTATAGATTTTTATTATTTCCGAATTTTCACGTCGTATCTTTGCCGCTCGCGCCGCCACATTGGGAAAATGGCGCCAAAAAACAGTTTTTTGACAATATCGCATTTCCGACTCATTTTATGATCAGTTTTTGCGTACGAGTACTGCAAACACGCACATCTACATTGAATCATCAGTATGACTTTTGAACTGATGCGATACTTGATGGAAATTGGAGTAGACTTTGCGGCCCTCGAACGCTGAAACTATACATTTCCCACAAAAATGACGGAATATAAATTGTAGGAAATTTTCTCTAGTTTAATTAATTAAATGACTATTTGAATCGTAAAATGAATCGGAAATGAGATACTGTCAAAATACTGTTTATGGGCGCCATTTTTCCAATATAACGTGGCGAGCGGCAAAGTAAAAATTCGAAAAGAGCACGTCGAAATCTATAAAATTACTAATTTTCAAAACTCCCTGAAAACTTTCAAGGAAAAACTACCAAATGACTGGGATAAAACATGATTTCAATTTTCGGACAACTCTTAACTTCACAAATTTGGGGGTATTTAACCGAAACAATTCGAATTATTGGTCACAAGGAAATCACAATTTATTAGGAGAGGATAATTTTCCAGTGCGGTTCGGTTTCAACGTGTGGTTTGAAATAATCAGTGGTAAAATCATTTGTTTAATTATATTTAAGGGACTCTTGAATGGTGCCAGATACTGGGGATTCTTGATAAATCCATTGATGAATTTAACACTAATTACCATTCAATTTGATAGTCCTAAATCATATTTTATATTTTCGACGAGTTTTCAATTTTTCTACCCTTACTTGGGTCAATCAGAGTGAAGCAGAACAGCCATGGCATACCTAGATGGAACACTAAAAATTAAATTGAACTCAACGTTGTAGAGTTGCAGAATTAATGAATGTAATAATATATACGGTATCCCTTTCAGAAAAAAAAATAAGTACCATTTCTTGTAAACTCGGAGGTGGCGAAAATTATTATACAGTGCGCCTTTTTATAGTCCTCCTCCCTGTTAACTTTTGAACAGTTCGACGTAGAACAATGAGACACAAACCAGTTTGAATGATATCAATGACACTACTTTTTGAAATGAAAGACATTGTGATTGCTCGATAAATGGCGCAGAGGGGTATATCAACTTAAATATTTCAAATAGTATGGGGGGTCAAGTGGCACATCGTTGAAAAAATTACTCAATTCTCTTTTCAACCATCTAGTTGTTTTCAATTTCGTCGAAACTTTTTTTCACAATATGCAATTGGAATGTCAAGTATAATAAAATTTAAAATGCATATTGTGAAAGAAAGAATTGAAAAACAAAATCAGATGGTTGAAAAGGGAATTGAATTATCTCTCCAACGATGTGCCACTTGACCCCCTATGCTATTTGAAATGTTTAATTTGATGTGCCATCACGATGTCTTTTATTTTGAAGAGTAGTATCGGTGATATCATTCAAAATTGTTTTGGTCCCGTAGTTCTATGTCGAACCGTTCAAAAGTTAACAGGGAGGGTGGACTATAAGAAGCCTCACTCGCAATTGTGATCCCGTAGAACAACCATAGTTGAAACAAAAATTGATTTACATTTTCAACGATGTGTAACTCGAACTCTATGCCTTTCGAAATTTTCAAGTTGATGTGCTCCCAGCCCCCTCTGTCTAGTAATTGTAATGTATCTTCTCTCAAAAAGTAGGACCTAATACCATTCAATATATTCCATGCCTCTTTGTTCCACATCAAACCGTTGAAAACTTATCGAGGTAAGGGTACCATTCAGATCCGCACTTATACTTGACATTTCAAATGCATATTGTGAAAAAACGTTTAAACGAAATTTGAAAAAAATTGGATGGTTGGAAAGAGAATTGAATTATCTGTTCAACAATGTGACGTTTGACCCCCCATGCTATTTGAAATTTTCAAGTTGATGTGCTCCCCCGCTCCGTCTTTCGAGCAATCACAATGTCGTGAATTCCAAAAAGTAGTATCGGTGATATCATTCAAAATGGTTTTCGTCCCATTAGTCTAGGTTGAACCGTTCAAAACTTAACAGGGGGAGGGGGTCTATAAAAAGCCGCACTGTAAGTCAAAAAATGACGTTTATTGAGTATATAGGATGTTTGAAATTTCAATCTTTCATCTTCACAACCAAAGGAGCAAAGAGAGTGATACTGTTACACCCGGTATATAAAAAATGGAATATATTGGGTGCAAACATTTCAATCACTATTATCGCCAGTTAATAATTGAGGCAAATACTCATGTATCCAGAAAAAAGATAAGAAATGTGATAATATTTGAGGACAGTTAGGTGAATCTGAATTATTTCTTGTTTATTTTCTATTGATCTATTGATTTGATTTATTATTCTGATTCATTTATCAATTATTATATTTACCCAATTTATTGTCTTTATATCATTCCATCGTAAAATAAGGGTATTATTCTATTTTTAAATATGTACTTGTTATAACCAGGAGAAAATGAAAACTTTACTGAAGGCTTACTTGAAGTTTACTGAAAAACTATATACTCATTATTATCATATTTATCAAAAAGCTTTCGAAATATAGAAATATACACTTTTCCGTAATTTCACAAGTTTGTGAGACTTTTTCTAACTCTGTAAA
Source organism: Gonioctena quinquepunctata (assembly GCA_018342105.1). Lineage (NCBI taxonomy): Eukaryota > Metazoa > Arthropoda > Insecta > Coleoptera > Chrysomelidae > Gonioctena > Gonioctena quinquepunctata. The sequence continues at coordinate 60,976 of JAFIRS010001935.1, read as the reverse complement.
TTGTATTTCAGAATTATTCAAATGAAAACATCTAATCATTTTTATATTGTTAATTATGTAGATTGATTGAGAATTATTTTGCGACGATTTGATTCAACCATGCCGATGTTGGGTCGATTATATGGAAATGTTAGGATATCAAATTTAATCAGTTCGAAGGTATACATATATATATATATATATATATATATATATATATATATATTTATATATATATATATATATATTTTATATATATATATATATATATATTTATATATATATATATATATATATATATATATATATATATATATATATATATATATATATAGTATTGATATGGTTTGATAATTTGAAAAATCTATAAATTGTTAACTTAAAATGAAGATAGCTAATTAATTTTGGTAATTCATTGAGAGCCAAATTTGATATGATGTAAATAGATATTTCTGACCCTGTAATAATAATTGTCAGCGAACGTCACTGTTCTCTTGTCACGCTACCAACAATTATTATTTTCTTTGCCACAGCTAACAACAGTTGGTTCGCCCTTATCTCATATAGTCGGTTCAAAGGAATTTGGCCACTGGTGGCTAACTTCTGTTTATTGAATGATCTTAGTTATCATTGTGAGAAAATAAACAAACCAAATATCAAAAAACAATTATCTCCTTTATTCAGGAAGACTTAAAATACCTGGCCTACGAGAAATAACTTATGCTAGAGTGAATCAAACAATTATTCACGGATAATCATAAAATTGCATATCATGGATAGATAAACAAAACCTCACTTTTTCTGTGAGAGTAATTTTCTGTTATTGTTCATAAAAGGTGATATAGAGTTCATCGAATGTGAAAAATGTTGTTTGTGAAATAGTTCAGGACCGGGAAAGCACTATTAAAGGTTTTATACCTGGTTGGAACTGTTGGTGTTCACAACTATATCATAAAAACAGGAAGTCTCCTCTCTCCAGCCTCCGTTGGAACTGCAAAACCATGTGTCAGGAACGTATCGATGCGGGACTCAGCTTTTGGAATAGTGGATATACGATATCATCAAGGTAATCTTGTTCTGTTCAGCAAATGATGGAATTATTCCATTTTCTTTTTAGTGAAATTTTGTGCGTGCTTCCGCTTTGGAAAATATTTTCGATCTCCTCGAAGCTTTGTTTTTTCGTCGCTTCGCAACATCTTGCCCTTGTTGTTGTTCCATTTGAAATTTCGAATTCGCGCACCAAATTGTCACTTTGCACTGTTTATATTTATGTTGCACAATTTATACACACAATTAAATTCCCATTCTTATCATTAATTACAAGTTTGAATAATAATTGCTTATGATACCTTCTCTTTGCCATTCTCTCACAATTTCCAACTTTTCATTTGATCATCTCTTCTTCATATAGACGTTTGCTGTTCTCTCATTGGCTACTTTTAGTTTGCTACAAATTCATGTACAGAGTGTTTCAAGTTTATAAATGTGTTGATTACTTTTTATTCATGATAATTTTGTAAATCTTGACTTTTAGTTGTCTTTTGAGCAATTATGAGTTATAATAATTTTGATAGTGTATATAATTGACTGTTTTATAGTACTTTGACATTTTTATCTATCCATATCATACCTAGGCTCATAAAATACATTGAATTTTAAAAGTTATTTACAAGCAAACTCTTGAAATTGATAATTATTTATTATTTATTCTTTTTGTGGCTTTTTGTCTTTTAAAATTTACAACTGGCATAACATAACATAATATATATATATATAATATATATATATATATATATATATATATATATATATATTTATATATATATATATATACATACTTTTGAACTGATTATTTTTGATATCCTAACATTTCCATGTAATCGACCCATAATCGGCATGGTTGCATCAAATGATCGCAGAATGATTCTCATTCATTCTATATAATTTACAATATAAAAATGTTTAGATATTTTCATTTGAATGAATTTGAATTACCATTTACAGAGTTACAAAAAGTCTCACAAACTTGTGAAAATACGGAAAAGTGTATATTATTATATTTCGAAAGCCTTTTTGATAAATATGATAGTAATGAGTATATAGTTTTTCAGTAAACTTCAAGTAAGCCTTCAGTGAAGTTTTCATTTTCTCCTGGTTATAACAAGTACAAATTTGAAAATAGAATAATATCCTTATTTTACGATTGAATCATATAAAGACAATGAATTGGGTGAATATAATAATTGATGAATGTAATAATAAATTAAATCAATAGAAAATAAACAAGTAGTTCAGAATATAATGATTCAGATTTATTTAACTCAAATTTTTTTATCACATTTCTTATCTTTTTTCTGGTTACATGAGTATTTGCCGCATTTACTAACTTGCGAGAACAGTGATTGAAATGTTTGCATCCAATATATTCCATTTTTTATATACCGGGTGTAACAGTATCACTTTCTTTGCTCCTTTGGTTGTGAAGATGAAAGATTGAAATTTTGAACATCCTTTATACTCAATCAACGTCATTTTTTGACTTACAGTGCGGCTTTTTATAGACCCCCTCCCCCTGTTAAGTTTTGAACGGTTCAACCTAGACTAATGGGACGAAAACCATTTTGAATGATATCACCGATACTACTTTTTGATTTTCACGAAATTGTGATTGCTCGATAGGAGGCGCGGGGGAGCACACCAACTTGAAAATTTCAAATAGCATGGGGGGTCAAACGTCACATTGTTGAACAGATAATTCAATTATCTTTTCAACCATCCAATTTTTTCCAATTTCGTTTGTAGGTTTTTCCACAATATGCATTTGAAATGTCAAGTATAAGTGCGGATCGAAGGTATATATATATATATATATATATATATATATATATATATATATTTATATATATATATATATATATATATATATGTATTGTGTTCGAATAGATTTCTGCGGTCATGATCATTCTGAATATTGAAAGTTCGGGTTGAACCGAAAAGCGAAGTGATTTCCAACCGAGGTCTCAGTCTGTCCACTCCTCAGGTGTTGTCACTTAGGAAAGGAAATAATTGATATAAAAAACATGTTATTCAAATCCCCAAAGATTAATTGCTTTGGATGTGTGACGTAGGTTATTCCGTGAATTACAGATTCAAGAGCTTGTCGCGCAGAGTTTTCAGTTCGAATCTGTAACTCACGAAATAACCTACGTCACACATCCAAAGCAATAATTTTTTACTTTTAAGGGCTTGTCTTCAAAAATGTTTTTTAATAATTATTTCATATTTATTTAGTTAGTACGCCTTAATCAATGCATTTTTGTTATTATGAGGCATTTTTCCTGTAAATTTTGAGATATTTAGTTTCTCAATGAGAAGACCATCCAAAGATTAACTCGTCCGCCATCCTGGAGCTGCCATCTTCAATTCATGAATTTTGAAAAAACCCAATAATGTTCGACTAAATTCATCTCCGACCCCGAAAATCCCGACATACCAATTTTGAATAGAAACGGTCCACCATCTTGGAGCCGTCATCTTGAATTTATGAATTTTAACAAAAATTATCCCCCCCATAACCAATTTTAATAAAAACGTCCACCATCTTTGAGCCGCCATCTTGAATCCATGAATTTTGATAAGAAATTCATGATGTCCGAAGCCCCCACATACCAATTCTGAATGAAATCGGATCATATCACCCAGGTCGACCGCCATCTTGGAGCAGCCATTTTAATTCATAAATTATGACAAAAAATCATAACCTTCGACCCTAAAACCCATACAATACCAATTTTGAATAGAATAGGACCATAATCACAGAGATCGTCCGCATTCTTGGAGCCAACAGAAACCATAATTACCCTACAAGAAAGTACCATAGCCTATCTTCCTGAAAACATCGCGGAAGGAACTAGACATAACATTGCCACTACTATCAGAAGAGCAAAACCCCCACCATTCAACATCACACCTGCTGAAAGGCAATGCCTGAAAACTATTCACCATAACTCAGACATAATCATATTTCCAGCAGATAAAGGCAATGCCACAGTTATTCTCAACACCTCAGACTATGTCGAAAAGATGACATCACTATTAAACTCACTTGAGTATCAGACCACCAAACGTGACCCCACAACCTATCTCGAGAAGAAGACCAAAACACTTATTAACAACTATCGACAGAAACAAAGGAATCCACCATTCCTAGAAAAAAATTCCTCCCGCCCTCCTCGTATTTATGATCTTCCAAAAATATACAAACCAAACATGCCCCTCCGTCCAATTGTCAGCGCTTTTGGATCACCAAGTCACAAACTTGCAAAATATTTAGCAAGCACTTTTCAGCCTCTAGCTGAAGAAGTCTCATCATATGTACGCAACTATCCCACTTCATAGAACTCCTCAAAACAGATAGAATCCAAAACACTGATATCCTCTTGAGTTCCTCAAATCCAAACAAAATATACCCAAAGATACTCTAACCCTCATCGACCATACTTCCTTTTCCAGGGCACATAGTACGAACAAGTAAGAGGTGCACCAATGGGATCTGCCCTTTATCCAGTTCTTGCTAATCTATACATGGAGGAATTCGAGAGGATGGCCTTAGCGTCGGTTGACCACAAACTCACTTGTTGGTTCAGATACGTTGAAGACATATTCGTCATATGGCCCTATGCATTCCTAGATCATATTAACAACATCCACTCCAACATTGAATTCTCAATGGAAACCGAAACCCATAACTCACTTCCTTTCCTTGATGTCCTTAACACTCATACAGTCCTTATAGAGAAAATCAACATACACTAACCGGTATCTACACGCCAGCTCTCATCACCATCCAGCTCAAACCAACTCCGTCTTGAACTTCCTTATTCACAGATCAATTCAACTCACCGATAATCTCAACAGACCGCTAGAGTTGAACAAACTCAAAACCGCTCTCCTTCAAAACGGTTATAATAACACACAAATTTGTAGAGCAATCCAGCATCATCGAATCCGTTCTTCAAACTCCCAAAACCCAACAGAAAACCAACCTCACAAAGCTTTCCTTTCCAGGCCACATAATGGATTTCGACCACACCAGGACCATTGCCAGTGAGAGAACACTGCAAGCGAGAGTCATTCGCGGAGCACTTGGGATGATGGACGCAGACTGGCCAATAAGTGGAAACCTCTACTTTCCCGCCTTCCTACCAAACTCCACTGACTTCACCTAGAATGAACACTTCACATCCACCCTCTGATCCTCAGTTCCTTCGAAGGAGTAGGCAGAGTGATATCTTAGAGGAAATTAGTGGCGAAACCAGGGGAGTAGTATGACTTTTGAACTGATGCGATACTTGATGGAAATTGGAGTAGACTTTGCGGCCCTCGAACGCTGAAACTATACATTTTCCACAAAAATGACGGAATATAAATTGTAGGAAATTTTTTCCAGTTTAATTAATTAAATGACTATTTGAATCGTAAAATGAATCGGAAATGAGATACTGTCAAAATACTGTTTATGGGCGCCATTTTTCCAATATAACGTGGCGAGCGGCAAAGTAAAAATTCGAAAAGAGCACGTCGAAATCTATAAAATTACTAATTTTCAAAACTCCCTGAAAACTTTCAAGGAAAAACTACCAAGTGACTGGGATAAAACATGATTTCAATTTTCGGACAACTCTTAACTTTACAAATTTGGGGGTATTTAACCGAAACAATTCGAATTATTGGTCACAAGGAAATCACAATTTATTAGGAGAGGATAATTTTCCAGTGCGGTTCGGTTTCAACGTGTGGTTTGAAATAATCAGTAGTAAAATCATTTGTTTAATTATATTTAAGGGACTCTTGAATGGTGCCAGATACTGGGGATTCTTGATAAATCCATTGATGAATTTAACACTAATTACCATCCAATTTGATAGTCCTAAATCATATTTTATATTTTCGACGAGTTTTTCAATTTTTCTACCCTTACTTGGGTCAATCAGAGTG
>JAFIRS010001935.1:0-52500 GCA_018342105.1 Gonioctena quinquepunctata | reverse complement strand
ATATCATGGATAGATAAACAAAACCTCACTTTTTCTGTGAGATTAATTTTCTGTTATTGTTCATAAAAGGTGATATAGAGTTCATCGAATGTGAAAAATGTTGTTTGTGAAATAGTTCAGGACCGGGAAAGCACTATTAAAGGTTTTATACCTGGTTGGAACTGTTGGTGTTCACAACTATATCATAAAAACAGGAAGTCTCCTCTCTCCAGCCTCCGTTGGAACTGCAAAACCATGTGTCAGGAACGTATCGATGCGGGACTCAGCTTTTGGAATCGTGGATATACGATATCATCAAGGTAATCTTGTTCTGTTCAGCAAATGATGGAATTATTCCATTTTCTTTTTAGTGAAATTTTGTGCGTGCTTCCGCTTTGGAAAATATTTTCGATCTCCTCGAAGCTTTGTTTTTTCGTCGCTTCGCAACATCTTGCCCTTGTTGTTGTTCCATTTGAAATTTCGAATTCGCGCACCAAATTGTCACTTTGCACTGTTTATATTAATGTTGCACAATTTATACACACAATTAAATTCCCATTCTTATCATTAATTACAAGTTTGAATAATAATTGCTTGTGATACCTTCTCTTTGCCATTCTCTCACAATTTCCAACTTTTCATTTGATCATCTCTTCTCTGATTGGCTATCTTTCATATAGACGTTTGCTGTTCTCTCATTGGCTACTTTTAGTTTGCTACAAATTCATGTACAGAGTGTTTCAAGTTTATAAATGTGTTGATTACTTTTTATTCATGATAATTTTGTGAATCTTGACTTTTAGTTGTCTTTTGAGCAATTATGAGTTATAATAATTTTGATAGTGTATATAATTGACTGTTTTATAGTACTTTGACATTTTTATCTATCCATATCTTGCTTAAAATATTGACTGTTATAAAGTAATTTAATATATATATATATATATATATATATATATATATATATATATATATATATATATATATATATGTATGTATTTATATATATATACATACTTTCGAACTGATTATTTTTGATATCCTAACATTTCCATGTAATCGACCCATAATCGGCATGGTTGCATCAAATGATCGCAGAATGATTCTCATTCATTCTATATAATTTACAATATAAAAATGTTTAGATATTTTCATTTGAATGAATTTGAATTACCATTTACAGAGTTACAAAAAGTCTCACAAACTTGTGAAAATACGGAAAAGTGTATATTTTTATATTTCGAAAGCCTTTTTGATAAATATGATAGTAATGAGTATATAGTTTTTCAGTAAACTTCAAGTAAGCCTTCAGTGAAGTTTTCATTTTCTCCTGGTTATAACAAGTACAAATTTGAAAATAGAATAATATCCTTATTTTACGATTGAATCATATAAAGACAATAAATTGGGTGAATATAATAATTGATGAATGTAATAATAAATTAAATCAATAGAAAATAAACAAGTAGTTCAGAATATAATGATTCAGATTTATTTAACTCAAATTTTTTTATCACATTTCTTATCTTTTTTCTGGTTACATGAGTATTTGCCGCATTTACTAACTTGCGAGAACAGTGATTGAAATGTTTGCATCCAATATATTCCATTTTTTATATACCGGGTGTAACAGTATCACTCTCTTTGCTCCTTTGGTTGTGAAGATGGAAGATTGAAATTTTAAACATCCTTTATACTCAATCAACGTCATTTTTTGACATACAGTGCGGCTTTTTATAAACCCCCCCCTCCTGTTAACTTTCGAACGGTTTGACTTAGAACAATGATACGAAAACCATTTTGAATGATATCACCGATACTACTTTTTGATTTTCACGAAATTGTGATTGCTCGATAGAAGGCGCGGGGGAGCACACCAACTTGAAAATTTCAAACAGCATGGGGGGTCAAACGTCACATTGTTGAACAGATAATTCAATTATCATTTCAAGCGTCCTATTTTTTTCCAATTTCGTTCGTAGGTTTTTCCACAATATGCATTTGAAATGTCAAGTATAAGTGCGGATCGAAGGTATATATATATATATATATATATATATATATATATATATATATATATATATATATATATATATATATATATATATATATATATATATATATATATGTATTGTGTTCGAATAGGTTTCTGCTGTCATGATCATTCTGAATATTGGAAGTTCGGGTTGAACCGAAAAGCGAAGTGATTTCCAACCAAGGTCTCAGTCTGTCCACTCCTCCAATAATTGATATAAAAAACATGTTATTCAAATCCCCTAAAAATAATTGCTTTGGATGTGTGACGTAGGTTATTCCGTAAATTACAGATTCAAGAGCTTGTCGCGCAGAGTTTTCAGTTCGAATCTGTAACTCACGAAATAACCTACGTCACACATCCAAAGCAATAATTTTTTACTTTTAAGGGCTTGTCTTCAAAAATGTTTTTTAATAAGTATTCCATATTTATTTTGTTAGTACGCCTTAATCAATGCATTTTTGTTATTATGAGGTATTTTTTCTGTAAATTTTGAGATATCTAGTTTTTCAATGAGAAGACCATCCAAAGATTAACTCGTCCGCCATCCTGGAGCTGCCATCTTCAATTCATGAATTTTGAAAAAACCCAATAATGTTCGACTAAATTCATCTCCGACCCCGAAAATCCCGACATACCAATTTTGAATAAAAACGGTCCACCATCTTGGAGCCGCCATCTTGAATTTATGAATTTTAACAATAAATTCAAAACGACTCTGAGAACCCCCACATAACTTTGAATAGAATCGTATCATAATCACAAAACTCGTCCACCATCTTTGAGCCGCCATCTTGAATCCATGAATTTTGATAAGAAATTCATGATGTCCGAACCCAAAAGCCCCCACATACCAATTCTGAATAAAATCGGATCATATCACCCAGGTCGACCGCCATCTTGGAGTAGCCATTTTAATTCATAAATTATGACAAAAAATCATAACCTTCGACCCTAAAACCCATACAATACCAATTTTGAATAGAATAGGACCATAATCACAGAGATCGTCCGCAATCTTGGAGCCAACAGAAACCATAATTACCCTAGAAGAAAGTACCATAGCCCATCTTCCTGAAAACATCGCGGAAGAAACTAGACAAAACATTGCCACTACTATCAGGGGAGCAAAACTCCCACCATTCAACATCACACCTGCTGAAAAGCAATGCCTGAAAACTATTCACCATAACTCAGACATAATCATATTTCCAGCAGATAAAGGCAATGCCACAGTTATTCTCAACACCTCAGACTATGTCGAAAAGATGACATCACTATTAAACTCACCTGAGTATCAGACCACCAAACGTGACCCCACAACCTATCTCGAGAAGAAGACCAAAATACTTATTAACAACTCCAAACTATCGACAGAAACAAAGGAATCCACCATTCCTAGAAAAGAACTCCTTCCGCCCTCCTCGTATTTATGATCATCCAAAAAAACACAAACCAAACATGTCCCTCCGTCCAATTCTCAGCGCTTTTGGATCACCAAGTCACAAACTTGCAAAATATTCAGCAAGCACTTTACAGCCTCTAGTCCCATCATATGTACGCAACTATCCCACTTCATAGAACTCCTCAAAACAGATAGAATCCAAAACAATGATATCCTCAAATCCAAACATAATATACCCAAAGATACTCTCATCGACCATACTTACTTTTCCAGAGCACATAGTACGAACAAGTAAGAGGTGCACCAATGGGATCTGCCCTTTTTCCAGTTCTTGCTAATCTATACATGGAGGCATTCGAGAGGATGGCCTTAGCGTCGCTTGACCACAAACTCACTTGTTGGTTCAGATTCGTTGAAGACATATTCGTCATATGTATTCCTAGATCATATTAACAACATCCACTCCAACATTGAATTCTCAATGGAAACCAAAACCCATAACTCACTTCCTTTCCTTGATGTCCCTAACACTCATACAGTCCTTATAGGGAAAATCAACATACACTAACCGGTATCTACACGCCAGCTCTCATCACCATCCAGCTCAAACCAACTCCGTCTTGAACTTTCTTATTCACAGATCAATTCAACTCACCGATAATCTCAACAGACCGCAAGAGTTGAACAAACTCAAAACCGTTCTCCTTCAAAACGGTTATAATAAAACACAAATTTGTAGAGCAATCCAGCATCATCGAATCCGTTCTTCAAACTCCCAAAACCCAACAGAAAACCAACCTCACAAAGCTTTCCTTCCCTATATCAACGATGTCACCAACAAAATTGGCAGAATCTTAGAGAAACGCGACATTAAAGTAATTTTCATAGGAAGTAATGAAATCTCTGATTTTCTCAGGTCTCCCAAAGATAGTATAGCTAATGAGTCCCAAGGAATATATGAAATTCCATGCTCCGAATGCCCTAGGACCCATTGGATAAACTAAGAGGCGAGTCACCAGTCGAGTTTGCGAACAGCAACTTGCTGACCGACACTTCCTTGGCACTCTACATGCATTATGAAGAGACAGGCCACATAATGGATTTCGACCACACCAGGACCATTGCCAGTGAGAGAACACTGCAAGCGAGAGTCATTCGCGGAGCACTTGGGATGATGGACGCAGACTGGCCAATACGTGGAAACCTCTACTTTCCCGCCTTCTTACCAAACTCCACTGAATTCACCTAGAATGAACACTCCACATCCACCCTCTGATCCTCAGTTCCTTCGAAGGAGTAGGCAGAGTGATATCTTAGAGGAAATTGGTGGCGAAACCAGGGGAGTAGGCAGATTGAGACCCCGGTGTCGAGTCCCAAAATCCTGAACCCCACCTAAGTGCATACAGTGCAGATTCAGGCCTCGGCTGTAAATCACTTTCCCTTTTTACTCTTACCAATCACTCATATATTTTTATGATTTTTCTTGAAAATGACTCCAAAATGGGAGTCGAAATTACCAAATTTCTAGACACGATTTAACCCGAACTTATATATATATATATATATATATATATATATATTGTCATGATGCGTTGATTACAGTTCGTTTTTATTTTATTTTATATTTGTTTACTTACTTTCCACAACCAGACATCATAACAAAATAAATATAATTATTTTTGTTTTACTTTTGTTTTCTATTTTTGAAAACTTCAAGTTATTTCCCCTTTGAATTTAATTTAATATATATTGGAAAATGAATACCCATATACATATTTAATATCTCCGGCTATGCATTTTACTTCTTTCCTTCACCTCAGCTAACTCAATCGGTACGCCTATGGAATCTCAGAGGTCGGTTCTACTGTGGAGCCCTCTAGTAGTTTCTTGATTATTGAAAATAGCAATTCATTGTCGCTCAAACATTGAAAATAATGCAGAGATTCATCAAAATAATAATTTCCTTTATTCAGGAGAAACTTACTACTACCTAGTCTGCGATAAATAACCTAGTTAGTGCTGCGTAGCAATTATATACAGCAAATGTGGAATTATGTGATACTGAAAGTGAAATTTAACCTAGGTTTATAGGTTATGTGGTCAATATAGTAATTCTTGAAAAGTTCTATCTAAATTCTTTAAAAGTTCTGTTTTTAATTGCATTGTGGTAACTTTTATGGTTTCAAAAAATACCTGGGACTTCTTGTGATGAGAATGTTTAGTGTTTGGGTTTTTCTCCGGTTCCTGGAAACTGCTGCTACTTTTGTCCACTGTGCTTTCGCCTCGTCTTGGTAAATCTTCAATGAAAATAGGTAAGCTTCACTCTGCATCTGGGATCTTTTATCTGCTATTGTTCTTTATATGATTTCCCATGGTGTCTTGGTATATAACTGTTTTCCTAATACAAATTGATGGTTTTTCAGGATTTAATTTTATCGTTGGTTCTTCCAAACATTATTTTTTTACAATCTTCCTAGCTTGTTGATTCTTCTCCCTTGATACCAACACCTTTTGTTTTCTTCTCAAATTTTCGATTTTCCCGCACCTTTTGTTGCACTTCTCATTATTTTAATCTTTTTGACAATTTTTATTTACGAAAAATTTCTCACTACCTTACATACTATATACAAGACATGTTAAAATCATTCTTTTGACGTTTCTGCTTTTCATATTTTCCAAATTCCTAATTTTTTATCAAGATCATTCCTGGCATCTCATTGGCTATTGAGTTCTGATCTAATTTCATATACAGAATGTTCGAACTTTTAACATTTTGTGTAACATCTGCTTGTGCTCAAAAAATATATTAGAAAATTTTGATTTCTATAAGTTTTAAAATCATGCCAATTGCTTGTAATATTGACAACATGTTTACTTCAAACATATGTATATTATACAAGGTTTCAGAAAAACGGTAGAATCTTCAGAAAAACTGTAAAATAACATAGCACAGATTACCAAATACTAACTTTTTTTATTTATGGGTTTTTTTCAATTTATAATTGTTATTTCAACTCTTCAAACATTCAAATTACTTCTAAACATAACAATATATATATATATATATATATATATATAAATATATATATACATATATATATATAGAAGTTGAGGTTGGACGACAGTCTATATTAATGAAAAAGGGATCTTTAGTTTGGGTATGCAGTCGTAGGGATTTGTCCGGTTGAAAAATAACAATTCCTTGCAATTGTTTAAACAATTTCGGTTTAAACAATATGGCACGGGGTTGCCCCATGGCAACATGCATTTGTATCATCAGTAGGGTAATTTGAAGAGGATCGCATAGAAAAATTGAGATGGAATAGTTTTCGGTACTCATGCGCCGATTCCTCCTAGTCTACTTAGGCCGCTCCCTGACTTGGCGGTACGGTATGTGTATGTGGTGCTCTACCGAAAACTTACCAATGTCGCCTTTACAATCTTGCGGTATTATCTGCTTTTCTAATGGAAGCGGTTCCTTTGACGCATCTTGACCCGTCGGCATTGCGGCCCGCCGCGCGTTATAACTGCTACTGCGACAAGTCTGAATGCACGGCGAGGTTTTGTCATTCATTTATAATTTTTAACATGTTTCAAAAAAATTTACCAAGTGATGACGAATTATTGGTGAATATAATTAGATACTTCGAAGCAATATATGAGTCCCAACACAAGGATTACAAAAATCATCGAATGAAGGATAATTTATAGGAGATAATAGGTAAACAAAATGGAAACGCTGGTCAGCAAACAATCCCAATACTGATTATTTTAGAAAAATCGAATTAAACGGTTTTCTTCACATAAAGGATTCAATATAAAATTGAACCAGAAAATCTCAGGTGAAAAACAACTACTTTCCTGGCAAATACCACGCAGAACGTTGAATGATATTCACCTGAAAATCCATGCATACTTCCATATAATATCAATGGACATTGAATGCAAATGTTTCTTTCTGATAAGCTCGATTATGTTCAATTTATTTCGTGTTCACCTAACAATCCGCATACCGGTTTCAGGCTTCTTGGCCCTCATCAGTACGGAGTAGTCAACCAGCCAAAGGTCCAAAGAACTCTGCTGAAGTGAGACACAACGTAAACAAACCATCATCGAGCTTGTAACACCTATAGGTACGCCGGAAAAGATAAACTTTAACTGGCGGTTCCTAGTGACAGAAAGAAAAAAACCACTGCGAAAATCTCCCACCTCGATAGGTTTCTGAATGAAAGATTCCTTCTCAGTAGGAGTGGCAAGCCCGTCTAGCATATAGTGAATGATAAGTGCCATGTGAAGTGGAATGAATAGAAAAATCGAATTAAACGGTTTTCTTCACATAAAGGATTCAATATAAAATTGAACCAGAAAATGGTAGATCTCAGGTGAAAAACAACTACTTTCCTGGCAAATACCACGCAGAACGTTGAATGATATTCACCTGAAAATCCATGCATACTTCCATATAATATCAATGGACATTGAATGCAAATGTTTCTTTCTGATAAGCTCGATTATGTTCAATTTATGTCGTGTTCACCTAACAATCCGCATACCGGTTTCAGGCTTCTTGGCCCTCATCAGTACGGAGTAGTCAACCAGCCAAAGGTCCAAAGAACTCTGGCTGAAGTGAGACACAACGTAAACAAACCATCATCGAGCTTGTAACACCTATAGGTACGCCGGAAAAGATAAACTTCAACTGGCGGTACCTAGTGACAGAAAGAAACACTCCGAAAATCTCCCACCTCGATAGGTTTCTAAATAAAAGATTCTTTCTCAGTAGGAGTGGCAAGCCCGTCTAGCATATAGTGAATGATAAGTGCCATGTGAAGTGGAATGAATAGAAAAATCGAATTAAACGGTTTTCTTCACATAAAGGATTTAATATAAAATTGAACCAGAAAATGGTAGATCTCAGGTGAAAAACAACTACTTTCCTGGCAAATACCACGCAGAACGTTGAATGATATTCACCTGAAAATCCATGCATACTTCCATATAATATCAATGGACATTGAATGCAAATGTTTCTTTCTGATAAGCTCGATTATGTTCAATTTATGTCGTGTTCACCTAACAATCCGCATACCGGTTTCAGGCTTCTTGGCCCTCATCAGTACGGAGTAGTCAACCAGCCAAAGGTCCAAAGAACTCTGGCTGAAGTGAGACACAACGTAAACAAACCATCATCGAGCTTGTAACACCTATAAGTACGCCGGAAAAGATGAACTTTAACTGGCGGTTCCTAGTGACAGAAAGAAACACTCCGAAAATCTCCCACCTCGATAGGTTTCTAAATGGAAGATTCCTTCTCAGTAGGAGTGGCAAGCCCGTCTAGCATATAGTGAATGATAAGTGCCATGTGAATTGGAATGAATAGAAAAATCGAATTAAACGGTTTTCTTCACATAAAGGATTCAATATAAAATTGAACCAGAAAATGGTAGATCTCAGGTGAAAAACACCTACTTTCCTGACACATACCACGCAGAACGTTGAATGATATTCACCTGAAAATCCATGCATACTTCCATATAATATCAATGGACATTGAATGCAAATGTTTCTTTCTGATAAGCTCGATTATGTTTAATTTATGTCGTGTTCACCTAACATTCCGCATACCAGTTTCAGGCTTCTTGGCCCTCATCAGTACGGAGTAGTCAACCAGCCAAAGGTCCAAAGAACTCTGGCTGAAGTGAGACACAACGTAAACAAACCATCACCGAGCTTGTAACACCTATAGGTACGCCGGAAAAGATAAACTTTAACTGGCGGTTCCTAGTGACAGAAAGAAACACTCCGAAAATCTCCCACGTCGATAGGTTTCTAAATGAAAGATTCCTTCTCAGTAGGAGTGGCAAGCCCGTCTAGCATATAGTGAAAGATAAGTGCCATGTGAAGTGGAATGAATAGAAAAATCGAATTAAACGGTTTTCTTCACATAAAGGATTCAATATAAAATTGAACCAGAAAATGGTAGATCTCAGGTGAAAAACAACTACTTTCCTGGCAAATACCACGCAGAACGTTGAATGATATTCACCTGAAAATCCATGCATACTTCCATATAATATCAATGGACATTGAATGCAAATGTTTCTTTCTGATAAGCTCGATTATGATTAATTTATGTCGTGTTCACCTAACAATCCGCATACCGGTTTCAGGCTCCTTGGCCCTCATCAGTACGGAGTAGTCAAAAAAATATCAATGGACATTGAATGCAAATGTTTCTTTCTGATAAGCTCGATTATGAAGAACTCTGGCTGAAGTGAGACACAACGTAAACAAACCATCATCGAGCTTGTAACACCTATAGGTACGCCGGAAAAAGATAAACTTTTGGCGGTACCTAGTGACAGAAAGAAACACTCCGAAAATCTCCCACCTCGATAGGTTTCTAAATAAAAGATTCCTTCTCAGTAGGAGTGGCAAGCCCGTCTAGCATATAGTGAAAGATAAGTGCCATGTGAAGTGGAATGAATAGAAAAATCGAATTAAACGGTTTTCTTCACATAAAGGATTCAATATGAAATTGAACCAGAAAATGGTAGATCTCAGGTGAAAAACAACTACTTTCCTGGCAAATACCACGCAGAACGTTGAATGATATTCACCTGAAAATCCATGCATACTTCCATATAATATCAATGGACATTGAATGCAAATGTTTCTTTCTGATAAGCTCGATTATGTTTAATTTATGTCGTGTTCACCTAACAATCCGCATACCGGTTTCAGGCTTCTTGGCCCTCATCAGTACGGAGTAGTCAACCAGCCAAAGGTCCAAAGAACTCTGGCTGAAGTGAGACACAACGTAAACAAACCATCATCGAGCTTGTAACACCTATAGGTCCGCCGGAAAAGATAAACTTCAACTGGCGGTACCTAGTGACAGAAAGAAACACTCCGAAAATCTCCCACCTCGATAGGTTTCTGAATAAAAGATTCCTTCTCAGTAGGAGTGGCAAGCCCGTCTAGCATATAGTGAAAGATAAGTGCCATGTGAAGTGGAATGAATAGAAAAATCGAATTAAACGGTTTTCTTCACATAAAGGATTCAATATAAAATTGAACCAGAAAATGGTAGATCTCAGGTGAAAAACAACTACTTTCCTGGCAAATACCACGCAGAACATTGAATGATATTCACCTGAAAATCCATGCATACTTCCATATAATATCAATGGACATTGAATGCAAATGTTTCTTTCTGATAAGCTCGATTATGTTTAATTTATGTCGTGTTCACCTAACAATCCGCATACCGGTTTCAGGCGTCTTGGCCCTCATCAGTACGGAGTAGTCAACCAGCCAAAAGTCCAAAGAACTCTGGCTGAAGTGAGACACAATGTAAACAAACCATCATCGAGCTTGTAACACCTATAGGTACGCCGGAAAAGATAAACTTTAACTGGCGGTACTTAGTGACATTAGATTTTCAGGTGAATATCATTCAACGTTCTGCGTGGTATTTGCCAGGAAAGTAGTTGTTTTTCACCTGAGATCTACCATTTTCTGGTTCAATTTTATATTGAATCCTTTATGTGAAGAAAACCGTTTAATTCGATTTTTCTATTCATTCCACTTCACATGGCACTTATCTTCCACTGATTATTTTGTTGTATCTCATTAAAATAAAACTAAATTCTTAGAAATCTCCACGCAAGTACCTACGTACTGGGGCAGCATCTGATCCCAATAATGAAGGACGGACATAAATAATCAAATTATAATGTATATAAATTTGTTTTCATAGGTAAATATGTTGCAAAAGTATTTGCTCTCTTAAAAAAAAATATTGTATTATTCTGAAAACATGACGAACTTGCCATTGAACGGCTCCTTTTCGATTGAAAACTGCACTAAAATGTTATTTTATTTCAATGCCTTCTAACCTTTTTAATGCTGTCAATCCCATTGAGGGTTGTTAAGGTGACCATTAAGATATTGAAACCTTCCTCAGATCTTCCAGAAAAAATTTGGTGTGTGGCAGAACTCACTCTCCTTCCTATTAAATTTATAATTTCCCACTCATCCTGTTTTTCTTCGAGAAGGAGTACAATCTGCTCAAGAAGTAAAATCTAACAAGTTAAATCTACATCTCACGGTTGAACATGGCAACCAACCGTGGACAAACAACCACCTCGGCGGCGCGTTTAATCGTCGTGCCCAATAGCATACCTCAAGATGTCAAAACAAACATATCTTATTACGCCCAGGATCAAAAAGCAAATGAAAAAAAGATCGTCATCATTTATTTTATCAAATAATCGTCGGGATACCCATGACAATATAAATACTGATAATTTTTCAATTTCTGAGACCAGAATCACTTGAATATCTCGCTCCGTTGCCATTTTGCGCGACACCAACGCTTTACAACGCTCAACAAATCTCGCGCCTCCACTGCTTGTTTGTACCGAGACGCAGTATACCGATTCCTTCCCACACATACCGTGCGAGTCAGGGAGGACTCATTGAAATATGGGCGCTCGGTAAAGAATCTGTATCGAATCGCTACAGAGCGTACTGAGTAAAACGATACCGTACCGACAAGTCAGGGAGCGCCCTTAGGCAGGAATGTGATTTCTCCTGAGATCTCAATTTGCCTACTCCTCAGGTGTTGTCACTTAGGAAAGAAAATTATTTCCAACCGAGGTCTGAATCTGCCTACTCCCCAGGTTTCCCCACTAGTTCCCTCTGAGGTCTCAATCTGCCTACGCCTCCGAGGAATTTGAGAATCAGATGTGGATGTGGGGTATTGATCCTAGGTGAATTCATTGGGGGCGAATTCCGGTTCCGTTTTTTTTTCAGACTTGTTTCATTCAACAATAGGTCCGACAATGAAGCACATTCCAAAAATATTACTATTTATATTCAAAAATAAGATACATAACCAAGTTCTATTTTTCAATGGCGCCCCAATTTTTGTTATATTTTTGGATTCGCCACTGAATCGTCGATATAACGCATCTAGGTTTCTTAGACTTATCTGCAATATTTTTCGATTTATGGCAATGTATGTGTCAAAATAGCGTCGTGCATAGGCCCAATGAAAAATTCGTAACTTTCGAACCATACAAGATAACTCAACTCAAATCTTTTCCAGTCAATTTCTTAGGCTTTAGCGCATCTTTCGAGATACTGGCGAATGATGATTCATCGCCTACCACAATTCTTTTGGAAATAACAAATTACAAATGGCAATAACTCGTCTTTTCCAAATGTAACACCGTATATTTTTTTGTTGCATCATTGCATGGAATTTTTCGAAAGCTTTTTGAATAACAAAAAATTAAACCGACGAAATACGGAACTGAAAAGTAAAAAATAAAATGAACCTTCTTAGTCTCAATGACTAAGCTCCTAAACTAATGTAACTAATTTTTAGTCGGCGCCAAACAATCAAGCAAATGAATTAGGTAAGGCGAAAAATGTTGGCATCGAGTTGCGCGGTGACATTCTGATAATTTTGTTGGAGTAATTTTATGATCTTTGTTGATTGTCCGTTTGGCGCCGACTCAAAATTAGTTACTTACATTAGTTTAGGAGCTTAGTTATTGAGACTAAGACGGTTTATATTATTTTTTACTTTTTAGTTCCGTTTTCCGTCAGTTTAATTTTTTGTTAAAAAGTTTTTATTTTTCAATTTTTTGTGGCTGAAATCTACTAATTACTACCTACTTGTTTTTTGATTACTTCCAAAATACTTACTTCCCTACCTTACTTTCACCAGTTAAATAATATGATTATCTACTTTTACTATTTGTTGTAATATAAATTATTTTTGTTGTTTAGTTTTTTTCATTACTTCGTATATCATTTCATCCTCTCATAGAATATAATGATTGTGACGGATGTAGGAGAACAAAAATAATGACACTAGCGATCTGTCATTGTCAATTACATATGTGTGCCAATGTTCACAACTAAAAAATCAATTTTTACCGATTTTTCTACCCGTGAGGGTGGATAATTCCTTCTGAAATCCAGATATGATCAAATATGAGGTATACTCTATCTAATAAAAAAATAATCATCCAAATCGAAGAACCCAGTACAAAGTTATGCCTGATAGAATCGGTTAACGGACCAGAATTCAGAGGGTGAGTGATCAATATCCTTCATTTCGCTACCCTTAGGGGTGCATTTCATCTCTTAAATTCAAATGGGACCAACTTTGAAGTACATTCTGAACACTGAAAAAATTATTATCGGAATCAGACGTCTCATTAAAAAGTTATGCGTGGTCATACATAAAACAAAAATATACGCGTCGACTAGAAAACCTCCTCCTTTTTGGTTTCGTCGGTTGAAAAAAAAGAAATCCATATAAATCTGAAAAGAATATGTTTCAACAAAATGAAATTGTGTTAGAAACAGGAGTTCATCATAAATAAAACAATTCTAGTAATATTTACAAGAACAGGAAAGGATGATTAACAGGAAACTATAAAAAAGCAAGCATCCGTGATCCTGTTTTTCATATAATCTGCAGTTGTTGGATGATCTCTGAAAACCCTTTTCCTTACAAACACCGAAAGGATTGGATTAAAGTCTGGGGATCGCACAGACCAAGGAATAGTACCTCCTTTGCCTATCCAATGATTAGTATTAGATTTATCTAAAAATATTTGCACTATCTTATGGTTATATATTGTAGCACCATCATGTGGCAACTACATGGACTTTTTGGTGTACAATTCCACTTATAACATTCTGGGTAGATGTTTGCGAAGAAAATGTGAATGCGTGATAGGTATTCAACACAGTCCTCAACCAGTGATGACTTTCGATTGAATAATGAGGCATATTATGTCTGTTGACCGACCCGTTGTTCTTGAACGTTGATTCATCAGAAAACAGAATTTTGTTTAAGCATTATAATTCTCATCAATCATGCCATTTATTTGAATACAAAACGCAACTCTATTCGCAAAATCATTATGATACAATTCAGTATTATTCTGTTCACACTACTTTGTGAAATATCCGTTTCTGCTTCAATTTGCTCAGTGCTCAAGTGAGGATTTTCCTGTAGTATCAATAAAATTTGCAACTCATTTTCCTCATTGATCCGACCACCAACAATTGCTTTTTTGGAATGAAACACACTAATAGTGAGTTCAAACCGATCTCTTATCTTTTGGAACGAAGGCACCTATGGAGTTCTTGCTTCTGGATATTTTTTATGGTAAATTCTGATTGCTACTAAACAATTTCTGTCAGCTTCGCCATTATAGTGGACCATATTCACTAATTCTTCGCGAGTGGAATTCATTATTTTTTTATTTTTTTTTATGTTCTGGTTCCCACGAAAAGGGATATCCTGTTATGTTCAGAGAACATCGTGGGAACCAAGGGAAAGAAGGTAGGAGTTGGTGTTCTTCTTAAATTTCTGGAGGTTGTATGCCTCGGGGAACACCTCCCTAGGCAATGAGTTCCAAAGCCTCGCTGTTCGTTGGATGAACGAGTCTTTGGGAAGTGATGTTCTGCAGGTCTCCGAAGTGACCACGAAGGGGTGTGATGACTGAACTTGACGGGTTAGTCTCGAAGAGACTGCCAAAGCAGAAACGATTGTTGATATTTCAGAAGAGCATCGCCCATGAAAATATCTATAAAATAGAGACAAATCGCCAACAAGTGAGCGAGTTTGTAAGCGAGGCATCACCGACGAGACGAATTGCCCTTTTTTGGACAGAATCCAATAGCCTCAGGATATGTTTAGGTGCCGCGCTCCAAATATGGGAACAGTATTCCAGGACAGGTCGGATCTGTGCCTTATAGATCATAAGCAGCTGAGTGGGGGTGAAATAGCTCTTGGCACGAAACAAAAAACCAAGTTTTTGGGATGCACTTTTGGCAATGGACCTCACGTGATTTTCCCAGGAAAGGTTATTGCTGATAGTAATACCAAGCATCGATATGGATGACTTCAGTGGTATGGTTACTCCTGACAAAGTTATGTTAGGCACAGTGAGATCGGCTTTTCTAGAGGAGAGACATGCTTGTGTTTTGTTTGCATTGAATTCTACCAAGTTATTAGATCCTCACTCGAGAATTGTTGCTAAGTCCATATTTATATTATTAACATTTCTTCCTCGTTCATTTCTGGTTTCACGGGCTGATATAGGGGCCCTGGAAGAGAAAGCGGTATGGAGGGTACTGGACATGAAGTTGCTTTCAACAGGTCGTTGATGTGAAGTAGAAATAGTGTTGGTGCGAGAATGGATCCTTGCTGAACACCAGCATTTATGAGTAGAGTGTCAGATGAAACTCCATCGACCACTACATGGAGAGACCTGTTTGAGAGAAAACTAGCAAGCAGAGAACACAGCTGAGGGGGCAAGCCATAAGACGGAAGCTTGGCGAGGAGTCCCTGGTGCCAAACTCGATCGAACGCCTTGGAGATATCTAGTGCCACAGCTCAAGTTTCTCCATACTTTTCAATATATAGCTGCCATATATGTGAGACGTAAGCGAGCAGGTCACCAGTTGATCTCTGATGGCGGAAGCCATATTGCCTATTGTTGACAATTCCTGAGTCTTCCAGATATTTCATGAGCTCGATGTTGATGGCTTTTTCCATAACCTTTGAAATAATAGATAGCAGTGCGATAGGTCTGTAGTTGCTAGGTAGGGCCTTTTTGCCTTTTTTAGGGACTGGCTGTACTCTTGCAATTTTCCAATTGGACGGAAATACCCCCAAATTGTAAGAGTGGTTGAACAACTTGCAAAGAACAGGTGTTAGTTCGGAGGCACATTTCTTGAGAACAATCGGCGGGATTCCGTCAGATCCACAGGCTGTGTTGGTGTTGAGACCCAGCAAAATCTTTCTGATAGTACGTTGGCGAAAGGTGATCTCGGGCATGTGACTGTCAATAGGTGTAATGTTCGGGGATGTTTTCCCGATGAATCCAGAGTGGAATTTCCAGCAAATAGGTGCGCAAAGATATTGGCTCTTTCCTGGGCAGTCGTTGCTAGTGTTCCATCTTCTTTGGTTAGAGAAGGAAATGAGCTGGAAGTGAAGTTTCTTCCCACAGCTTTGGCGAAAGACCAAAATGAACGGGATCCGTTAGGACATTCAGCAAGTTTTGATCTTATTTTGGCATTGTGGGCATCTTTTGAGCATTCTATTGTCTCTTTGCATATGCCTGTTTGGAAGCCACAGCTCTAGAGCAGTTTCTGTTAAACCAGGTCTTATCGGATGATGTTTTTCTTTCGGTATTCGGTATGTAAGTTTGCATCCCCAACATGATGATTTCAGAAATTGTCTCAGCACATCGTGTTGGATCTACTGAAGAGAAACAAACTCTCTTCCATGGAAACGCTGAGAAAAACATACGAAGACCTTCCCAGTCGGCCGAATTGTAATGCCACATGAGACGGGGTGGTATTGTGCAGCTCGATGGTAAATGGAAAGAGCATGTTGTGGAGATGAGGGTGTGATCAGAGTTTCCAAGTGGGGCACAAACTTCTATTCTATACGGGTCAGGATTGGTGGTGAGGAAAAGATCTAGTGTATTGGCAGACTGGTTGTTGACATCAGGGATGCGGGTTGGTAGCTCGACCAGTTGTTCTAGACCATGAGTGATGGCGAAGGCCTCGGCTTGACGACCCGCATCATCTGTTTTGTTAGAGAATTTGAGCCAGGCAGCGTTATGTACATTAAAGTCTCCCATGATTATGGTTTCAGCTGTTGGATGGTTCTCCTGAATGTAGTCCAGTTTGAGTGATAAAAACTCAAAGAGGTCGTTATATGAAGGTTCATTAGGTGATAGGTAAAGGCATCAGAGGAACTTAGTCAGTTTGGTATCAGATAGCTTGAACCACATCACATCAAAGTCTTTCGGTTCCAAACTCTCTTCATGCTGGCATGAAAGGTTAGTCTTAGCGTAAAGGCAGACTCCACCTTTGAACCTGAATCGAGAATGGAGTTCGTAACCAGGACAAAGCATATGGACCTTGTTGGTGGACGAGTTTACTTGTGTTTCTGTTAGAGCCAGAATATCCGGTTTTTCCGTCTGTAGGTGATGGTGGACGTCATTGATGTTCTTGTTGAGTCCGCGGATGTTGCAAAAATTAATCTTTAATGTTGAGTCCCTTCGAGTACCTCTCGCCCGGAAATCCGAATGGAGAGGTATTTTGCTTCCGGAGTGTTTTACTCTAGGAGACTTCATCATTAACAATTAGACGTGCACAATTATTGAAAGTACACGGATGTGTCAAATTTTAAGACAGCGGCCTAGTCAATTCCTTTTTTTTTTGAAAAAAAACCATCGACATTTCTTATTATGCAACAAATCTCGCAAACTTCACAAAGTAGACCCCACAAACCCTATATCGACAAAATGTTCTCGAAAAATTCCATGCAACGATGCAATAAAATAAAGGGTGTTGCAGTTGAAGAAGTCGAGTTATTGCCATTTGTAATTTGTCATTTTCAAAAAATCGTAGTAGGTGATGGCACATCAACTCTTAGTTCATCTGTATTTCAAAATGAGCGCTGAAATCTGGGGAGTTATACGTTGAATGGTTCTGAATGTTCTGTGGGTCTATGCATGACGCTATTTTGACACATAAATTGACAAAAACTATTGCAGACAAGTCTAAGAAATCTGGGTGCATTATATCAACAACTTAGTGGCGAATCCAAAAACGTTATAGAAATGAGGCGGGTTGACACAGAACTCAGTTGTGTATCTTATTTCGAGACATCATGTATATGAATGGAAATATTTTTGGAACTTAAAAAAAAATCAAGTCGATAGCTTAGGTACAAAAAAATGTTATGGAGCTTACACTCACTCCTGGGTCACCCTGTATATATAAACCTTGTATTTATGGGATATATAGAAATGTTGTAGTAAAAAATATTTATAAATATATCTGATGGGCCAAATAGTTTGGAATTGGCGTCTGTTGGAAGATTGAAAACCTTCCCAATTTTTTATTTTCATATTAATATTAACAAACTATATGTCGTTTGATAGGGCTAGCTCAGCTCCATAACTCCCATTCTAAAATGTTCATTCTAAAATGTTTTTCAATTAATTAATAATTAGGGTGCTCTTTTATTCGTGGTAATTATATGTCATTTAATAATAGTTTATCCTTTATTGACAGACATAATTCATCAATCATCTCTTTCTCAAATTGGATATTATGGATTAGCTAATCTGTGAAAAACGAGACATTTATATATGTCAGGTCAGAATATCACCCATTTGTCAGCGAATATTAAGTAATCTTATAGGCTATGAGCGGGCTGCAGAAAACTTGGCCAATCGAGTAACAGAATGAAATGTTGTTTTAAAATGTTGGTACTCACAGCAAACATAAGAAAAATAATTGACTGCCTGGGCAAAAGATGTGCATAAGTTTTGTATGGGCTTTTTTCGGAAAAAGCAACCATACCAATGTTATAACATGTTGGAAATACTTTTGGCACTTACTATCTCTCAAGTTGGCTGAGCCGTTTAAAGGCACCAGATTCCAAAACTGGTTTACGACAGGGAACGTGTAGGTCCAAACCCCAGTTCCTGCATCTTTTTTTAAATTTTTTCCTTTGAAATTGAAAAATGATTTGTTTGGGGCGAATATTCGTCCCAAAACAAACCATTTCTCATGTCTATGAGCTGGCTGCAGAAAACCTGACCGATCAAGTAACAGAATGTAATATTCTTACAAGCTATCATTCGATTTCACATATGTATGTTTAGTTCAAATCTTGCAAGTGAATTTCGATCCACTTCTAGTTGTCCGATTAACGTGAAATATGGCAGGTGTTCATAATTCCGGTGACAATGCATCATGGAGTTTTTGCAAAGAAAAAAAGAAATGGCGACTCCAATATGTCGGACGAGTTTTGTGATAATAGTTCGATTCTTTTCAAAACTAGTATAGGTATTTTAGGGTCGGGCTTCATTGTCAAAATTCATGAATTCAAGATGGCGGCTCCAATATGGCGATGAGTTCTGTGGTTAAAGCCCTATTTGAATAGACATTTGTATGACGGGGTTTTCTGGGGTCAAAGATCCTGATTTTTTGTCAGAATTCAAGGTGGCGGCTCCAAGATGACGACGACTTTTGTGATTATCATCCGGTTCCATACAAAATTGGAATGTGGGTTTTTTGGGGTCGTAGATTATAAATTTCTGCCAGGATTCAATAAAATGACGGGTTTCATGAATGACTGGAAATAATTCAATAAAAATGATTGAAAAACAATAGAGACAAGCTTTTATACAAAAAAGGAAAAAATAATTTATATAATGACCTAGGTTATTCTGTAACAGATTCAAAATCTTGCCGCGCAAAAATGCATATTTTATATTCGCGGCAAGCTTTTCAATCTATTACTTACAGAATATCCTAGGTCAAACAAGTAAAGAAATGATTTTATCTTTTTAGTGCATTTATATGAAAGCTTGTCTTAATTTTTTTCCCAATCATTTTTTTTTAATTTTTTCAAGTCATTCATAAAATTCGACATTCTATTGAATTCTGAGAAAAATTGATAATCTCTGACCCGAAAAAATCCACATACCAATGTTGAATGGATTCGGATCATGATAACAAAACACATGGTCTTCTTGGAGCCGCCATCTCGAATTCATTAATTTCGACTAAGAAATCATGATGTTCGACCACAAAAACCCCCACATACCAATTTTGAATAGTCTCTAACCATAATCACAAAACTCGTCCGCCGTTATGGCGAGAATTCCATAATGCATAGTCACCGGAATTATGAACACCTGCCAAATTTCACGTTAATCGGACAACTAGAAGTGGGTCAAAATCCACTTGCAAGATTTGAACTAAACATACATACATGTGTGAAATTGAATGAAACCTACTAAAAACATTTCATTCTGTTACTCTATCGGTCAGGTTTTCTGCAGCCAGCTCTCAGACATGAGAAATTATTTGTTTTGGGACGAATATTCGCCTCAAACAAATCATTTTTCAATTTTGAAGAAAAAAAATTGAAAAAAGCTGCCAGAGCTGGGGTTTGAACCCACGCTCCCTTTCGTGAACCAGTTTTTAGATCTGGTGCCTTATAGACTGAGAGCTGGCTACATAAATTTAAAATAATAAGGTACAAGGGAAATTCTCACATAGAAACCTTCCTTACCTTCTGACAAGTGTGTAGCTCTGCAGGCAGAACTCAGTCCCGGGGCTAAAAGCGGGGGCGGGCGATCAAAGATTCTTCCAGAGCGCAGCCTGGCGCTCACATAACTCCAAACACTTGATCATTCAATGAGGCCTGGTACTCCATTCGTATAAACGCTCGCTTTCAGAGTGAAAGGACCTGGGTTCTTTCCCGAGCAGGGTCACCCATTTTTATTTATTTTTTATTTACTATTACACTCAAATCAACCACAAAACTTCTTCAAGTCACAAAAATATATTACCTCAGAACATTCACCCCCACAACCCCTCAAGACAAAAACAGCATTTTCCCAGAGCATGACTTGCTCCGCAGCGGACGAAGGCTTCTGAAAATTTCTCTGAATTTGGTTTTTCGACGTACTTTTCCCAGGAACTAGCTCTAATTTGTTCAACGAAAGTATTATTTGTAAATTTCAATTGTTCCACCATGATCAAATTACAGATCTTTCTCACAAGCGAATAGCAGGAAGCTCTATTCGACTTGAAATAAATTATTTTTACATAGGGTATCGCTAAACATCGCACACCTTTAGCAGTTCCAATGGATCTCGAAGCTACTAATTGTGGCTGGATACATCAACAAGCTATGTATGAATTCAAATGGTTTGATGGCCCACAAATACCATCAACAGTTGAAGATGTTATACTGAATAAGGAAAAATCTGAAGGTAAAATATTACATGATACATTACTTTCGTTTTTATGAAAATGTTAATTGATGTTTTAGATGATGAAACAGATATTAAGAGACGAGGACGAAGATGCTCAGTCAGATTATTAATGTTGTTAAAAATCAGATTTCTCAATTAATAAATGAAAACAAGTTAACATAAGATTGTAATTATTGTATTTATTCTCTGTTATTTATACTTATCCTCCATTTTGTCCGCTCGTAATGAATTCAAAAGTGCCAATCTGCATAAAAAAATTACCGCTTCAGCGATATTATTCTTTTGTATATACTTAGCCATCATTTTGCCCTTTAACAAATTATGAACAGCTTTCTTAAGCCGTAAATAATATAAAAACGAAATCGCCAGAACTACACATTGTCATTAAAATCTGAACAATGTTCTTACAACTTTACCGATTTCTGGCAGCGTTTAATCCCCGACCTAGACTTCTGGCAATAATTTTACGCAATTTCTACTGTTGCAATCTACAACTACCAAAATTTCAGGGCTGCACTAGGATTTTATTTTTATTACAAATTAATGCGTATGACCAAATTCAAAGTATATATAAAATATATTTATTATCTAACCAGTACGGTACATCTTGTAATTTATTATTTACCATGTATCTAATTCTGTATTTCAAGGATAAAATGTAAAAATGGCCCTTTGAAGAGGCAGTAGGAAGTCGCTTCGCGAAGTTTTGCGATACCATGTAAAAATAAATTATTTCAAGTCAAATAGTGCTTCGTGCTATTCGCTCATGAGAAAGATCTGTAATTTGATCATGATAGAACAATTGAAATTTACGGATAATACCTTCGTTGAACAAAGCTATTTCCTGGAAAAATTACGCCAAAATACCAGGTTTAGGGAAATTTTCAGCAGCCTTCGTCCGCTGCGGAGCAAGTCTTGCTCTGTGAAAATGCTGTTTTTGTCTTGAGTGATTGTGAGGGTGAATGTTCTGCGGTAATTATTTTGGTGACTTGTAGAAGTTTTGTGGTTGATTTGAGTGAAATGGTAAAAAAAAAATGCGTGACCCTGCTCGGCATCGAATCCAGGTCCCAGCAAGCGTTTATACGAATGGGCTACCGGGCCTTGTTAAATGATCACGTGTTCGGAGTTACGTGAGCGCCGGGCTGGGCTCTGGAAGAATCTTTGATCGCCCGCCCCCGCTTCCAGCCCCGGGACATACTTCTGCCTGTAGAGCTATACACATGTCAGAAGGTAAGGAAGGTTTATATGTAATAACTTTCCTTGTACCTTATAATTTGTAATTTACGTAGACCATTAGACGGCTCGGCCAACTGGAAAGATAATAAATGGCAAACGTATTTCCAACATGTTATTGCATTGGTATGATTGTTTTTTCCAAAAAAGCCCATAAAAAACTCGTGCACAAATTTTGCCCGACACTCAATTATTTTTCTTATGTTTTCTGTGAGTACTAACATAATAAAAACATTTCATTCTGTTACACGATTGGCGAGGTTTTCTGCAGCCCGCTTTCGGACTTTTAGGGAGATTCGAAATCTACAACTTTTGTCTGATTATATTTGGGTTATCTATTTCATAGGATTCACATTTTTCCATTATAGTACACGTTTTTGATCTCAATGATGATGATGTATCGATCCAAATGTGCGATATAATACTATTGTGCGTATAAGTACCACTTGAAAGTGACTATCATCATGGCATCTGATATAAGAGATAACGTACTTATATTTTCCGGTGGTAATGACATCGAAGAATCTCTAAAAACTAACTTACAAATGGTTTTTTCAAATCACCAAAATACAGAGCAAGTCTTCTTCAAATTCTCCTAAAAGAAGTTGACACTCTTCCAAAGAAGTGTGAAAGAAGAACATGCGCACATATATGATATATTTATATATATATATATATATATATATTTATATTTATATATATATATATATATATATATATATATATATAATACTATTTGCTCAATAGGTGAGTTGGTAGTTAACTTCTAATTGACCTTTTCAGAATACCTAGCAACTCATTGTATGAAAGTCAAATGAATTCCTACTTTGAATTTGAAGTAATGCGTATTACTATTCAAAAATAGTACATCCAGTTCATTTTCATTTGTGCATTTCCCACATTTATTATTTTATTACCCGATTTCCTTGATTTTTGATTTGGGTTAATAATAGGTTTCTCATGGTTGTAAAATGTTTTTTTTGCTTCCTTTTCGATTTTATCGAAATTGTATCATATTTGTCCATTCGGAATTTTGAAGCACATAGCAATATTTACTTCAATTTGCCTCTTTGAAGTATCACTACTAAAGCCATGTACCCCGTCCTAGTGAGTTGAGTAATTGATTTTGGGACACTCTATATCATGACAACTGGTAATATTTTAATGTGCTATTTATGTTTGAGTTAAAATGATTCGATCTGCAGAAGGATTGAGAATATCTCCCAACTTCTAGCAATCAATACAATACAGGATTTCATTCAGATTGTCCAGGAGTAAAAAAAATGGTCATGACAATATGAACAATAAATGCTTTATTCATAACCCAGGCATTGTTAAATTTTTCTAGTATCATATCATTTCTGTTTTATTTCAAACTTCCATTTGTGGATATGATCATTTTCTTTTACTCTATATCTAGTGAATGATGAAATCTTATTGAAACTCTGGCATAAAAAATAACAAGAACTTCACAAGTTGGGGAAGCGTTTCGAATTATTTTTTGAACATTGATTGTGGAATGAAGAAGTATACATATTAAATTTAATCGTCAGAAGAGTGATAGAAGAGGTTGAGTTGAGTTTATAATCGACTATTACACGTTTTTCCAGGAATTATTGAATTGTAGGTAGGTACTCACCTATGATGAAAATACTCGGATCACTTCAAACTAACTAGAAAGCATGAATATTTTTCATATTAATATCACAGCCGAGATTTTGTTATTGAGCAGTTTATTTGAATTGAGATGTGGTTTGCGAAATATATGACTAAGTTACTCTTTTATCACACTGATACATCGTATCTCGTTGTTCTTCCAGTATCTAATTTGTGTATCTGTTATCAGATTTTCAGATAAATGTATATCGAAAGGTGCGGGATGATCTGGCAATAACACGGTTTTTATGTCAATGGAAGCGTTTGAAGGTATATGTTCGTGAATATGGTGAAGTGGCGACTTAAAACGTTTTCGAAAGAAATTGTCAATTAATACACTTAGACATTGAAGAACTGAAAATTGGGATCAGACTAGATATTCGCTCAATAACATCTCAGGTTCTAAGAAGTCTACAGAATGAATTTTACTCTCGCTTAGCTATTGCCAAGAAGTAAATGGTGAACATTTTGAGCAATTGTTGAAAAAGAAAATAAGCTTTTCGAGATTTGTTTATAATGTTATTCCTAACTCTCTAATTTCTTATGAATCTAAAGCCCACAAAACATCCCAATTAACATATTTTTAAATTTTTCACAAATATATTTTTTTTAATTTTTAGCGAATTTGTTTTGATTAAAGTCTTCACTCTGTATATGGATTCACAAAATACTCAGTCTAGGCCGGCCAATATCTAGAAAACATACCGATTTCGGGAGTTTTTGCGCGTTGCAGTCATAACTATCAGTATTATCCAAGTTACTTTCAAAGATATGAGGAAAAGTTTAACCAATTCCAAACAGTACTGTATATATTAATATTGATTGTGCATAAAACAGTACATTTCACACACAAGCGAAAATGGGTTAGCAGCTATACGCTATCTTTCACCCAACCCAAGAATTACCATTTGTTTTCACTTCATCATAACAAATGATCAATAGAAGCCCTTGAAAATTAATTAGTTACTTATTCTTATATGAAAATTATAATGGGGTAATGCAATATTCTCACTGAGAAAGCAGTAATTGTAATTTTAATCAATTATTCAATTGAATTGAGAGATTCAATGATTGTTAAATATCATTCAAATAATAAAGGGGCTTAATATGAAAAACTCTCTTCCTATTTTGAGATAAATTGATAAGTAATATTAAAAAATAATTATGAGAGTCAGATCTACTTATCGAGCTATGTAAGTACATGGGAGTTTGGATTCCTAGAAGCCTATACAGAAATATAGATATTGAACTTTAGACCTGACTTTCAACCCTTCCATTCTTAATGAATATTACAAACCTGCTCTACGAAGGGTATGTAACAAACAAAACGCATGCAAGCGTTGTATACGTTGTAGTACACCGATCAACAGTAATCAATATGAGGATAAATAAGAGTTTAATTTCTATGGAAAGCTAGGTAATGCTCACATATATATATATATATATATATATATATATATATATATATATATATATATAAATTCTTTAATTTGAAAAAATATATTTTTCACATGGTCAACAAAGAAATATTGACAGTTATGTCCAGATTTTTTGCTACATCAACCCATTCAATTTTATCATTATCCAGGAAAAGTGTGATTTCTTTGAATATCCATTGTCTGACGTTGGGATCCCAAGCATAATGTCTGTAATTTGTTCTCAAACCATAATTCTTAGAACGTACTCATGTATTATGTTGATATTCATTGATATGAGTAATTAAATTTTATATTTCATTGGCTCTGCAAGATCAGTAGGTAATCTGAGAGCTGAGACGGTGTGACCCCGGGTCTTGTAAGATTACATAAATTTCTAGATCTCGGTGGGTAGGGGGAGTGTTCTTTTCATAAACAAAAAAGAAACTAGCGTTATGAAGTCAACTGTGGAAAACATCAGAGCATCGTCAGAGGATGGAATATCATTCAGGAGAAGGAGCACATCTCAAGCAGGTAGTTAGAATCATCATCTGTACTTCCAAGAAAAGGGTTTCCGATGACAAGAATCTAGCAGAAAGTAAGTAAGATTCCTTCGATGATTTGTTTCTCTCTCCTGCAACTGAAGTTATGGAATTGTATGACAACTGATAACAAGTCTAAGACTGGAAGAAGGGAACAAGGCGAGTATGAATCACTTCATAGGTATGAGGTCCATACACTTCTTAGGTAACGTGGTATGTACTTCCTACGATGCAACTTCAGCACTACGCTGCCATCTCCCAATCACATTTTCCTAACAATTTGTCATCTACAATTAAAATACACACTCCATTGATGAATCTGAGCTACAAATATCAATCTTAGGAACAGCAAGGACAAATCTGGGAACATTATAGAGATGAGGATATTCAACTCAACTTCAATAATACCCTGTATGGTTCCAATAATATTTATCTGCTGAAATGACTTCCTAAATCATAGAATACACTTTATTAATCAAGCTGATCAATATAATATTAACTTTGCAGGTAGAAAAAACGAATCTTGGAACTTTATAAGCATGTAGGAGTGTCCGTCAACTTCTACATTACCCTGCAAATTTTCAATAATGTCTATCTACTTATTTCACCCCTCAAATGAAAGAATATACTATCTCGATAAAGGTGATAGAAAGAATAGTATCTTTAGAGTTAGTAAAACCAAATCTAGGAAATATTAAAACCAAATCTAGGAAATATTATGAACATGTAGGATGACATTTCAACTTCTACACTACCCTGTCGTCTTCCTAGAATATTTCTCTACTGATCCAATATATCAAATGAAAGAATGCACTTTTCTTATCAAGCTGATATACTTTTACCCACCTTACTGAGCTTGAGAGTTGAAAATAGAGTTCCAAAGTAAAAATTGTCCTGTAGCTTGAGTTATCAACAAGACGTCAAAGACGAAAGTTTATGGCTAAAATTTGGTAAATGCCGTATTTATTCAGGAGAGAAATCAGGTTCTAATTGTAGAACAGATATCTTAGACCACTTTTATACAAGTTTCAGATAGCAAATCCATTCGGTAAATTCGAATATTGGCAAATTCCAGTCGGAAAATTGGGAATTCTTAGAAACAAAATGCGTCTCCCTGGATACGATCCTTTTCCTATAAAAGCGAGCACAGAATCGTTCAGAAATCACTTCCACTTGGGTACTGGTCCTGACAACATCTCCTGCTATGGAATTACATTTAGGTAAGGTGACTTGAATCATTTTTAATCCATTTTTATTGAAACTGAAATTGTATCTATGATCTATGAATTGAACTTTTATTATGAATTATGACAGTTGACATGGTGAAGTAGTTCAAACTGAAGCGGTCGACTGTAAGTTGTATTTTCACGGCGAGTTTTTCGATAGGGGTGTTTTAACGAGTGGTTCTTTATCGTTTATCTAGATAAATGATGAGATTGGTATAATCAGATTATTTTACAGGTGATTGTTTGCACATATGTACATGCGTATTGTTTTACTAATATTTTATGGTTATTTCTTCCTTTAGGTAAACATAATGGTTTGATATGTTGAATAAATTTCACAGGTTATGACTTATACATATATATATATATATATATATATTGCTTTACTAATGTTCGTTTATTAATTTCATCTTTAGCGTAAACTTATTATATTGATATATTTAATTTATATTATAGGTAGATATATCGTTCTTCACTAATACTTATTTGCAATCATTTATTTGGATATTTTAATGATGTTTTATGTTATTACCGGTAATTATTCCCCATATTATATTTTCCTCTTGTGATCACTAATACCCGATATTAATCCTCTTTTCATATGATATTATGCTATTGGTATATTTTATTGAATTTTCTTGGTTATTGTTTCTACATACGATCTATACATTTGGTTTTCACATCTTACTCATTATTCATCACATTCACCCACAACCTCCGGAATAAATCCCGTTGAGGTACCCACACACACCACAACCTCCGGAATAAACCCCGTTGAGGTACCCACACACACCACAACCTCCGGAATAAACCCCGTCGAGGTACCCACACAACCTCCGGAATAAACCCCGTCGAGGTACCCACACAACACCACAACCTCCGGAATAAACCCCGTCGAGGTACCCACACAACACCACAACCTCCGGAATAAACCCCGTCGAGGTACCCACACACACCACAACCTCCGGAATAAACCCCGTTGAGGTACCCACACAACACCACACTCCTCAGGAATCCACCCAGTGTAGTCCCATACTCCTCACTTTCGTTTTGGAATAAGCTTAGTGAATATCCATGGCCTATGTTAATTGACTGATTTCAAGTATGGGGCGTAAACCCCAGGTGAAAGTGTATGATTAATTATGAATTTTGAGATATTTGATCTTCCGATTGAGTTATTAAAGATTGACCCTCATAGACCAATAAAATCGTGGGACAAATGTTTAACACTCATTTATATATTGTCATGTTCTAATATAGTTCTCTTCCTTAGGTACTGGGAAGAAGAGGACGGATCAAAGATGGAATTTACAAGTACAACACAAGTACCTTCGGAAGTCCAGGTCCGTAATGAATAGAAATGATAACTATCTTCAATTATTCAGAATTTTCTACTTATTCCCTTTATTTGATAATCTCCATTCATTATCACTAACCAGTCAACTCAGTTAAATTATAGAGTCAGCATTTTCGGCCACGATTAGTCTGTGTCTTACTTATAACATCGAGTGAAATAGAGAAATTTTAGTACAACTGTGAAGTAGTGGAACTGAATATGTTTATCATTGTCTCATTGTTGCTTCTTGCCATAAATAAATCCCGGTTTTACGCAACATTAGTAATACTAAAAAGTGACCGTGGAAAGTAACGGGTTTGTGGGTAGGGGTGCACTCCAAAACATTCATGTCCATCAGCGGACGATGTCCCTGCTAACTCCTTGATGTGGGGCGAGGTAAATATATTAGTGGACTATTCACACACGTTGTCGGGAGTAAATTCTATAGGAATTGGTAAGATATCAGACTAATGAATTTTTAGACAGTCTCACAAATTTGTAATTTGAATACCTCAATAAACAACAGTCTGTCCTCCTGGACCTCAAAGAATATTGTAAAGATAGGAAAATTGAAATTTGATAATTGTTCCTGGTTTGAATCTAGAATACTTGATGGTGGAATATATCTAGGTCATATTAGTCGAAGCCTATCAGTACCACATTGAATCCTCAAGTTATAGATATATATTGGTCTAGAATTGATTTTAGTACTTGACTACGGCTCAACACGACAGTTTAATAGCTAAATTGAGAAATGTTGGAATGAGTATGTTTGTAGTGCTACAATGTTACTCTCTTGCTAAGCATGGATCCCGGCGTTACGCCTAAAAACTATATATAAAAAATAGAACGTACTGTAAAGAGTGGCCGAGGATGGTAACGGGTTGTCTAGTATGGGTGCACACAAAACAATCTCGGACCGGTCACTAGTCCTGTGAGTCTAGCAACTCCTTGGTTGCGTGCTGGAAATGTACTATGGTCTTCATTCTCTCAATTGGCGATAATCGATCTATGAATATTCCCGTGAAAAACACCGGCAAGGTATTTTGGGTATGAAACAATGTTACAACTACAGATATGTTCCTATCACCTGTAAATAATCCAATTTTCATCACTTCAGAAACACTTAACATAGCAGTATCAATTTAGATTCGAAACCAGAGACGATTTTTTTATACGCTGAACTCTTATAACTAGCAATATTATCTTGTGGAAAATGGAAAGCCTTCATTCGTTGAATTGTTTCAAACAAGTGGAGATTGTAACTCTTGGCTTTAATATATGTATTTATTTAAGTTTGTCTTTTATTTCTCTTCAGCTGAACAGAACTTTGTATCCTAAAGAACACAAAAAAAATATACACAACGTGGGAAAATTGAGGGTCTCTCCTTTCAAGAGGCTCTCTATATAAGGCTGTGTGCCGACAAAAAAAAGCTATACTAGGCTCTCTTTTCAGTGTAGATGGATTGCAGATCCTGCTACCTTAGAAGTGGCACTGACTGTCTAGACGATCACAACAAAAAAAAAGCGAAGGTAAAAAAAAACAAAGGTTGAATAAAATTGAAAGTCGACCAGAAAATTTACCAATCAAATAAGACCGGGGTGGGTTTGGTCACAGAGCCATCTGCATTTAAATGATCCTGACAAAATGATAGGATGATCTGGTATTTTGACAATTGAAATCTCCAAATGACTGTGGGCTTTAATTGGAACACTTGGTACTGGACACTGGTTGCTATTATTTGAACAGGAGACATACAGAGGTGCCTACGCAGACATGCAGAGCTGTATTTACACTACTTTAAAACCTTGTACCGTAACTAGTGTGCCTGAAACGGGAAAGGTTCTTTCCACAGAAAATTCAGAGTGCAAAACACATTTCAACAGTTTTATTCAAATCTTATATTTTGCAAAGTTTGGTATTTTTGCAGTGGAAGAATAGCGGTCTGGTAACGCTAATTAATTTAATATCCGTATATCAGGCCCGTTTGAGGAAACATTGTGAACTATTTTCTATCGCGACAATTGCTCTCGTTCAGTCTCATCTCAGAACTTGAGCAGCTGGGAAGAAATGACATACTATTACCCTCAACCTTGACCCGGAACGAAACACAGGGCGTTGGTTGGAAATGTGGTTCATCAACTTTTTTCAAGGGGTCTTATCGCAAAAGAACCGAGAGGTGGATACAATAGGTCAGTATAAATATTACATTATATCAAACACAACGATTCCATGAATTACTCTAAATACCTACAGAAGCCGAAAATGTAACAGAAGCCTATGGCCACACTTTCGAATCCGGTATTATTGTCAATTAATACTGAAGGACCGGATTTCTGGTTGTCGAGCGGTGTGATAGCCCGCTACAAGTGAATAGTAATTATTATTTGATGAAAAATTACCCCAAGAGAATAAATTAATCAGCGAAAAAACCTAATACATATGGATGAACTAGCGCATTCACAGTACAGCATGAAATACAATTGGAAGAATATGCACAAAAGAAAAATCAAACTGATATCAAACAATGGTACGGAAAGTTTAACTTACGTATACTTCACAACTACTGGAAAACTCCTTTCACAGTTGATTAACAATTCAAAAAAAAATCACTTCATTACTGCCACGACTCACGAGACAAGTTCGAGTTCTTGCTTTGGGACTAAGGTCATAATTTAACCCCCAAATAAATGAAACAAACCCTTCGGGCACAAAGCAGGAACAAGCCTGGATTCAAAATCAATCTCGCCTTTAATATTTTTTTGATTTATATGGGTGTGAACCTAAATGAGAAAGAGCGCTCTTTTTGTATGATTTGCAAAAAGTCTGCTTGCCAAGACAGGCCAAAAAATGATCCATCCTTTTGTACTGTGCAAAAAGGAATCATCCCTTTCTTTTACTTGGTTTTATGATCTTTTCAATAGCGTTCGGTATTCAAAACTATTTTCTGAACTAGTAATTATTTTGTTGACCAAACCGTAGTAAACTTGTTTTAGCCGTTCTTAGTAACGGAGCTCAAAAAAATGCTTCGTTACAATATGTCGATAGAGCTTCTTGAGCTCCACAAATTTCATCATTTTCCTCTACCTGTACACAAAACAAATTTATTATTTTTGTTTGCCCTTTATGCTACTGCGATAAGAGTTTTTTTGTTCGTGTAAATTAGATGCTATTTGACAATAGCACACAATCACAAAATTGCACAAGTAACCCCTTCACCACCCTTGTTCACTTCACACCTATATGCGCATTTCGATAACTAAGTTATCATCATCAGTAGGTTAACTACACTGAATAAATTGTAACATTATCCTACAATTCATAGCTGCTGTTTATAATTGGGTTATTTTATACTAATCACTGCTCCTCAAGTCGCTAATGGGGTCTTGATGGTTCTATGGGTATTAACGAAAACAGAGTTGAATACATAGGCCCATTATCCTCATTAAGTACATTTTTATTGCGGTTTTTGTGAATAACTATACTTTCCAGATTTTCAAATTATAAAGGTTAATTTTGTGATGGTCAGCCACATTTGACTAATTCTCCCTTCGGTAAGTAGCATGGGCCAAATGTTCGTGGAACCTTTTGGAAATTGAACGTTTTGTCTGACTATAATAGATTTTGTCACAATTTTGACAGCTAATTTCATGAATTCCCGACTTATCTAATTTTAGGTTCGTTTCGAATTTACTCATAAAAAGGTTTGCCATGAATGGTGATAGACAATTGCCCATGGCCGTACCTTTCTTCTGTTGGTAGAATTTATCTTGGAATATGAAATAGTTTTGATCCATGCATAAAGGATATCCGGGATGTAAATCTCCAAGCAGTTTATAGTAATAGAAATAACTTGCAAACGTTATTAGGAAACCCGAAGGTCAAAACTGACATATTAGATAAGTCGGGAATTTATGGAAATAGTTGTCAAAATTGTGACAAAATCTATTATGGTCAGACAAAACGTTAAATTTCCAGAAGATTCCACGAACATTTGCTCATGCTACTTACCGAAAGGAGAATAAGTCAAGTGTGACTGACCATATGATATAATCTTGTCACAAAATTAACATTCATAATTTGAAAATGATCAAATCGGTCAACGACACTAGAAAATTGGACTGTCTGGAGAGTATAGTTATCCACAAAAACCGTAATGAAAATTTACTTAATGAGGCTAATGGGCCTATGTATTCAATTCTGTTTTCGTTAATACCCATAGAACCATCAAGATCCCATTAGCGACTTGAGGAGCAGTAATTAGTATAAAATAACCCAATTAGAAACAGAGTATTTATTCAGTAAACCTACTGATGATGATAACTTAGTTATCGTAATGCGCATATAGATGTGAAGTGAACAAGTGAGGTGAAGGAGTTACTTGTGCAATTTTGTGAATAGATAGATATAAAATCGATATATGACAGGTCAGAATATCATCCATCATCAGTAATGTTTTTGACTGTACGTGCTATTGCATTTTGAAATTTCTTGAATTCATAGTTGCACTTTATATATAATTATTATTATTAGACTTTTGTCTTTTCAGAAGCGTTGTTGATTTGATTTTTTTAACCGTTTGATATGTATCTACATGGAATTTTACACTCGAATAGAACTGAAAGGAAACCAGTTTGTTCGTGTTGGATGGCAGGGTAGGTAGGAGGGTAGGTTTTGGGAGATTTAAAACCTACAACTTTTGAGTTTGAAGTTTACAGAAAAATAGGAATGCTGTTTGTGTTTTCCAATGAGATATGACCCATGATATTATAAACTTGATTGGTGATAATTTCAGTACCAATAAATTAATTGTGAAATCTACCTTTTCGACTAGCCGCGCCATCGGGTTTCAATATTTATGTTATCAATGCCCACTGCATTTGATTTGATATCAAAATAGCTCAACATCATATTTCACAAAAAAACTTAAATGCCAATTACATTCAAGAGAATTTAGTTCTTCGGGTTCACGCAAAGCGATAGGTTGATGGTTAGTTTGTGAGCAGTCATATCACAATATTTCACCAAATCAATTTGCAGTTTCTTTTTCTCTTTATTCAACGTCGACCTATATCTGCAATCAGGGCTCAACACTGTCGCCGCGCGCCGGTGAGTACACTCCCCACATCCGGAAATTTTGCCGAATTCTCTGTTGTTTCAGAAGTAGGGTTCATCAACGAGCTCAACATCTATAAACTCGGGACCGCCATCTTCTCGTTCCCTCCGAAGGACGGCATTTGGAGCATTTTAACCGTACCTTCCTTGTCCGGTGGTCACCCATCCAAGTACTAGCCGCGTCCAATGTTGCTTGGCTTCAGATATCGATAAATCTCTCATCAATCTGACCAGCCACCGACGCCCTCATTTTTTTACGAAGAGAGACAAAAATGGAAGGTCACACGGAACCCCGATTATAAAGAAAACTTCCTGAGATTAGGAAAGGAAATAACAGAATTATTAGAACAAAACATAAATGTTAAATGGAATCGCAAGCTTGAGAACTTCGACGTTCGGGATAACTCACTATGAGACATGGCTAAAAGGTTTCAGAGGAAAAGAGAGCATGTCCCTGCAGTAGTGAGTGGGCCCGACCGTTCGGTGACAGACCCGTTGGAGAAAGCGGAATTGTTTGGTGAATATTTCAGCAACGTACATATAATAGAACCCGACAGCAGAATTGACTACGTAAGACCTACAAATACAGCAAACAATGTTAGAGAAACCCCCTCGGTGAGACTGAACCCTCGGAGCTTCAAAAAGTTTCAACTAATTATGAAGAAGTTCTGAGGGTAATCAAAAAAATACCAAGAAACAAGGCACCGGGCCTAGATAAGTTGGACGGTTCTGCTCAAGAACCTTTCGAAGAAATCGCTAGTCCAGTTAATATACATAAAGTGGAAACATTACCCATATTGTCTAAAAGAAGCAGAAATAATCCCACTGCTCAAGCCGGGAAAAAATAAAAATAGTTTAGAAAGCTACAGCATTTCTGAGTGTGGTGGCCAAGGTGGTGGACAAGATCCTTCTGAACCGTGTTGTGGAATTTGAGAAGGAGCAGAAAATCATCCCGCCTGAGCAATTCGGGTTCAGGAGAGGGCACTCAACTACCTCGCAAGAAGCCCGAGTTGTTCACGGGGTGAAAGAAGCCTCCCACAGCGACGGCAACACAGTTATGGTCCTGTTGGATACTCAGAAAGGGTTTGATACGGTCTGGTCAGAGGGGTTGATCGCTAAAATGACAGAGGCAAACATGCCTTTATGCCTTGTTGAAATGATTGAATCCTATCTGTCGGGGAGGACTTCTAGGATGAATGTTAATGGAACCAGTTCGCGGACAGACAGTTGGAGCCGGGGTCCCACAGGGGTCTTCGCTATCACCAATCTTGTATTCGTTATATACACATGACTTTCCGACCTACGCTCGAACGAGTACGGCTATGTTTGCGGATGACACCGCGATCTACGCCCAATCGTTCAGT
Organism: Gonioctena quinquepunctata; assembly: GCA_018342105.1. Lineage (NCBI taxonomy): Eukaryota > Metazoa > Arthropoda > Insecta > Coleoptera > Chrysomelidae > Gonioctena > Gonioctena quinquepunctata. The sequence goes on along the minus strand of JAFIRS010001935.1, from coordinate 17,338 downwards.
AGCAAAGTGGCTGCCAGACAGCTCCAGATTCATCTGGATCGGTTGGTTTTCTAGGGAAAAACAAGATAAAGCTCAATTCGAATAAAACAGATGTCGTCAATTTCACGAGAAAACGCACGAATGGAAAATCAAAGGTTGAAAGTAGCCAAATGACGGAGTAGTCCTCTGTGAGATACCTGGCGGTGGAATTGGATAGGCGTGTGTACTTGCATAATCATAGAGCGCTAACCTCTCTCAGGACAATAAAGTTAGAATTTATAAATAGATAATCAGAACAGCTATGACATACGCCTGCTCAATTTTCTGTAGCCTTCCTAAAACCCAACTATCAAGGTTGGAAAGGCTGCAGAATGAAGCATTGCGTATCGTTACTAATAGTAACAGATAAAGTAGATATAGCTGCAGGGCTACGGGCGCACTTTTTCACTTTTCTAAAAAAGTACCCAGAATCTGGGGAAATTTCCTCTGACCCCGATGGAAACTCCCATAAGAGCCTGTGTGTTAGAGAGAGAGGGAGATAGTGATTTTCCCCGATTTTTCCCTAGATCTGGGGAAATTTTCAAAAAGTGCCAAGGTCCAACGTGGTCATTTTGCGACCTCAAATCAGATCCTTGGGGAACACCCATTTTACGTGCTCGAGGTCTATATTACCCTGGATTTTTCCTATATCTACTGTATTTTAAGAGTCAACCTGATGAATTTCTACCTTTTGATATGACTTTTTACCTTATTCCACATAGAAGATTGGACTTTTTCCCCAGATCTAGGGATTTTTTCATGCAGATTCAGGTATTTCACATAGTTTTTCCCTAGATCTACTGAATTTTAAGGTTCAACATGATGGATTTCTCATGGATGATTGACTTTTTCCCCAGATCTAGGGAATTTTTCACGTAGGTTGTGTTTAGATTAGTCGTTTCAGGTGGATTTTTAGGGTTAACCTGATGGATTTCTCATGGATGATTGACTTTTTTCCCCAGATCTAGGGAATTTTTCACGTAGATTGTGTTTAGATTACTCGTTTCAGGTGGATTTTTAGGGTTAACCTGATGGATTTCTCATGGATAATACTTTTTCCCCAGATCTAGGGAATTTTTCACGTAGGTTATGTTTAGATCAGTCGTTTCAGGTGAATTTTCAGGGTTAACCTGATGGATTTCTCATGGATGATTGACTTTTTCCCCAGATCTAGGGAATTTTTCATGTAGGTTGAGACATGTTTATGTATGAATATAAGATTTTTGTGTGATGTTTGTGAACTCTCTAATGTGAATTTGGATGAAGGTTCTTGTTCCCGGCTGTTTGATGGATGTTGTAAATCTAAGTGGGTTTGATGTTTTTTATCAACCCAACCTAACCAAACTCTGCTAACATTGTTATTATATGAGTGTTAGTTCCTTCTGCAAACATTCAAGTGACGTATATTTTTTAAATTAACCCAACCTAACCAAACTCTGCTAATATTGTTGTTATACGAGTATTAGTTTCTTCTGCAAACATTCAAGCGACTTATATTTTTTTTAAATTTACCTAACCTAACCAAACTCTGCTAACATAATAATTCATCATATTTTCTGAGTTTCTCTGCAAGCATCGAAAAAACGACTAACATGCGTTGAAAAACGTCTTTTGAAAAAAACGTTGAACGACTATATATCATAGAAAAAGAAACGTCTAAATGTCGTTGAAAAACGTTAAAACGACTATACTCACATAGAAAAAACGTTGAAAACATCTAAAATGTCTTGAAAAAAACGTTGAAACTTGTAGGTGAGCACACATTTTCTTTGTTATTGAACCAACCTCAACCACTTTCACAAACACTATACTATCATGGATGGAGTGATGTCCCCAAGGTAGCGTCAGGTGTGATCCAGGACACAAGAATCTCTTATCATCCTCTCCACTCAGAGCGATTTTTTCTTGTTCCATAGAAAACACCTGGTGTTTTTCGCTTCTGATCAATCGTTGATGAACGTATTTTTTGGTTGAATTTTCCAAGCATTCCTCAAAGTCTTCGAATGTGATCGCACTATCTACAACGGCTTTTTTCACACCCTTCGCTTTCTTTGTGGTTCCATAATTTGTCAGAATTTGAAGAATTTCGTCTTTTTCATGTCCTTCTTTTTCCAAATTGTCTTCAAGTTTTTTAATTTTGTCTAAGGGTGTAAATACCTTAGTTGCATATAATTTTGATCTGAGCCCTATGAAATCGGTCATAAGATTGCCGTTATTTTCGTCCTTCATTATCCCTAGAACTTTTTTGTTAACTAAAGGTATGTTATACCTATTGTTCTCAGGATAATCGCTAGTATCGAACATGTAATGACAATCCTCACGAATTATTCTGTAAACATCGGGAACCTGAATATCATAAATTAGCGAATCAGTGTCTGTGTATAATACGGAACAATTATCTCCAAATCTTTTCAGCATATAATCGTAGTGGAAATCATAAATTTTAGTTTTTGATATTTCAAGGATACTAAAGCCTACATATATTGGCTTGTTGAAGTAAATTTCGGTCTTATTTAACTCTATTGCCGTGAGATTTTCATTGAATATTGTGACCGACTTGAATTCTGGTTTGGATATATAGGATTCCGCACCATAACGACCCTCCCATTTTGTAATAAGTTTCACAATGCTGTGTTTTCTGATATTTTCGACGGTTTTGCCATAAACAGCATCATTCATAAGCTTAAAAAGATTTTTTTCGAAATTATTTTTAGCATTTTTACGTAAATTTGTGTTCAAATCTATGTAGGGCTTGAGCCAAGAAGACTGCTCGAATTGAAGGACTCTATGGATTTTTTTGAGAATAAGACCGTTAGATAAAGCCTGTTTTAGGTTAACGTAATGAATGATGTATTTTTTCTTAGGAAAAAGAGTTGCCATAAGTTTAGAGGGTTCAGACGGGGACGATGATGGTTTCCCTGTTTTGGGATTTATATGTTCAGGGCAGAAAGGTATATCCTTATGTTGGTCATGAAGATATTGAGGATATTCCAGATCGACTTCAAGAATATATCCTTTATTAGATTCATCAGGAATAGAGGTAACATCAATGTTGGAATCGACCCACTCGAAACCTCCATAAGGTAAAGGCTGAGACATTGCCCAACCGTACTGGTTATTAATGTCAAAGTACATCAAACAACTGTCAGGTTTTGATGAATATATGATGGTAGATATCGATTATTTGCTTTTGCCTTTCTTTTTGAACAAATTTGGCTAAGTCCGCCCCGAATCCCTTTTTCCACAAACAAAAGCATGTCAACATCTGTGAGAAGTTCAAGCTCTTTTTTAATATGATATAACATACACTGCCAAGTATAACCTGGCAATGTATATGAGTGGGCGGGGTCGAGTCCATAAGTGCCGTGACTACTATCGCGAAATTTTTCAAAAACGTCGGCTAGCAGTAAAATGTCCGTTTTCATATATAAATCGACATATTCACCCAAAGTTGTAAAGTTAAATACACTCCACACGTTTTCAGCTCTTTCGTATAGTTTTCGTGAGCATGGTTTTTCGGAAAATAGGTATTATAAAGGGAATGTTTTCATTGAATTTATAAAGGGAATCTTTTAAAATAATCGTAAGGCATAACACCTTTTTTCGTTAGTAAATCGATTTTTTCATTAGAGACCTCTGGAAATTGTGCTCTTAAATTTGGAAATTCTGGTAGATAGGATGCTAATTTATCTAGAGAGGAATTTAGAAAACGGAAAGAATCAATGAATCGTAAATTATAGTTTGATCCTCCGATATGTTTAGTAAACGAAATGTATTTTTCTTTAGTTATTGGAAGTAGCTCAATTTTTCCTTTGATTGCGGTGGCTATTTTTTCAATAATAAAATGGCTATCATAGCCGCTGAGATTATGGAATACTACAGGAATCATTTTGCTATCATTCAGATTGATATTGCAAGATTCGTGAGCAGCACCGCGGTAATTAGAAGAATTATTATTATTATTATTATTTGTTGGAGAAAGATGAAAATAGTCTCTAACTTTTTTATCGCCTAGAGAAAACGGTTTTTCACAGATATGACAATGAGTTGCTTGTTGGAATGCAGTTTCCTGTTCAACTGTCATATTCAAATTATAGACACAATTGTGAATAGTTTCCATTTCTTCTGTTAATTCCAAAAGTTGGTTTGCGAACCATTCCATGGAGTTCTCCCCTCTATACGAACGGTAAAAAGAAAGGGTGTTGTCATACGAACATTTCACATAGTAGCCAATAGTAGCAGGCTTATGCAGTTGATATTTTACTCCTTCTTGAATTTTGGTTAGAATACTCTCTATGTCGGCATATACAATAAAAGGTACCTTTTCTTTGAATTTATAGTCTTTAAATTTGAGAATAGTTTTTTCACCAGTTGGCATTTTAATTTTACAGTCGTTCAGTTTTATACATAATTCAGTGTGATTTTGCAACTTTTCCTGTGATCTGAAATAATGAAGGCATCTATCACAAATATACTTTTTGATTTTTTCTTTGCTAAGTTGTTTGGAAAGGAGCCTGGATAGATCCTTGATCCAACAATAATGATAACGAATCGGTTTATCATCAGAATATTGGTTTTGTATGAGAAGAAGGTTCACATGTTTGTCTCTTTTTTGTGATGTCAAGAAGGAAGGAAGGACTGAGAAAGATTTACCTGATTTTTTCAATGTATACACGTTAACCGAAATGTTATTTTGTTTTTCGAAATTGGGAATTTGATGTATGGTCATAGGGAACTGTATCCCTTTGAGCTTCAGAACTTCGGAATAATGGGGATATTTTGATGTACGCTGTGCATCTTTTTTAACGGGAAACAAGGCCGAAACAATTGACCAAGCAAAGTAGGCTGAGTCATCATTCATTACGTTAATACAGGCTTCTTTTCGCTTAATTTCGGTCGGAAGTTCAATATATGATGATCCAATATGTGGAGAGAATTTATTAATGTTAACCCCCAAGTTGACAATTTTTTGAAGTGCCCAAACCCGATGTTTAGCTGTCACATTCGAGTGTTTGAGTCCTGCTCCTCTTTTCTGTTCGTATTTTATTTGATTTCGCAGAGTTTTGACATTCCTTAGGGTTGCCAGCAAATGTTGTTTCTCAGCCAAAGTTGATGCTTCCTTCAGAGCTCTATTAATACGTCTATAAGCTTTGGTGCATTCTCGTAACCCGTTGAGGGCGGTTTTCCCATTATATTTGGCGGTTATCAACCCCAATAATGAGGTGATAAATGTTAGCACATCAGCAAAGTTCATCATTTTTGAACACCTGCAACAAGAATGATGTAATTAGTCAATGTAATTTTTCCCTAAACAATATATGAATCGCTAACTATCTCGTGGAAAAACGAACCTTGAATTTGCTAGAGGAGCACCGAAAAAACACGTCTGACCTCTGTGAAGACTCGATGAAGACTGACGAAAATCAGACAGAGTGAAGACTTAAGTTATGAAAACAATTTGGTTGGGAGGAAGACTGAATGACAGAGGTGTCACGTGATCAGTTTGAAAATGACAGAGGCTAAAAAAAAACCTACCTTGAGTTTGCTAGAGGAGCACCGAAAAAACACGTCTGACCTCTGTGAAGACTGGAACATGAATGAAAATCAGACAGTGCAAAGACTCAAGTTCTAAAAACAAATTGGTTGGTAAAAGTCTGAATGACAGAAGTGTCACGTGATCAGTTTGAAAATGACAGAGGCTAAGAAAAAACTTGAAGTCAGGACGCTATCAGTTTAAAAAAAACACTCACCTTTGAAGTACTGGAGGAACTCTCTAGAAGACTTGGAAACAAAAAGTAGCAGAGCTGCTCTAGAGACACACGTCTTGTCTGTTCAGTGGTTGGAACAGAAATGAATCAACAGCAAACAGTACCTATACTTAATCACTTTTTCTGAGAACGAATCGGTAGAGCGTAAGACAGAACGACAACAGCGCCACCTGGTGAGTGATTCAAGAACTAAGTTCAGCGATGACGTCATCGAGTTATATAGATTTCAGCTGAGGTTCGATGGGGTGGCGGTCTATGCTCATATTTGAAATTGAGGATATATGTGCAAGTGGTTGCCCACCTGTACTTCCCTGTACCCCCTGTCCCCCCTTGTACCCCCCTGTACCCCCTGTACCCCCTGTACCCCCTGTACCCCCTGTACCCCCCTGTACCCCCCTGTACCCCCCTGTACCCCCTGTACCCCCTGTACCCCCTGTACCCCCCTGTACCCCCCTGTACCCACCGGTACCTCCAGGTTGGACAGACATGGGAGATGTTTCTATAAACATGATTGATGTGGCAGTGAGTGGAAATATATGAGTTTGACAACTGGAAAAAAACTTGAAAAAATTCACCCCAACTAATAGAAAATAGTCAAAATCAACTAAAACGTTGAGATATATCACAATATAAATTTTACCAATACCAATAACAAAATATCGTCTAATAATCAAATATCGTACTTTGAACTCAATACGGCAACGGTGAATACCCGACACGAAATAATTATTAGCTCAGAGATTATGCAGGTTCAACTTGGTATGGGATAATATTCGCTTCGATTTATTATAAAATATTCATATTCTTTTGTTTCATAATCCTTGATTACCGTGATCGATTCAAATTCGTTTGAGTACATATGGAAAGATAATTTCAGTGATTGTCATGGTTGAATGAATAGTTCAAGTTCCAGCGTGTTGTGTTCATTTTCAGTGTTGATTGAATTGAATATTTACAAGTACCTATGTTTCGAATGAAAATGAATGGAATTCGTTTGGGAAGGATAATTTGCATTTTCGTTGGTTGAATACATGAGCGTTCAGGCATTATTATTAAATTGAATATGGTTTCTTCGGGTGGCTAAGAGAAAATTTTGTATGGAAATGTATCAACTTCCAGTGTTATAGAATGGATGTTTTTTGTGTTGGAAAATTACCGTGTACTTTATTCGGTGTTGGAACGATTACCTTGTACTTTATTTCATATAGACTGAGAGCCGATTTTCTGCTGTAGACTATGAATTACTCGTTTTTTCCTAGAAACTATGATGTGTTATGGGTTGAAGCACGTTCTTATTGTATTCTTGTGCTCTTTGGATATTTTATAGTTTTCCAGTGGTTTTTTTTGCTGCGGAAGGTGAATTGGTAATTTTTGCGAGAAAGTGTGATGTATTATAGGTTAGATTTTAATATTTTCGTGGTTTTTCAATCGATTGTGTGCGTGCTTGGCTATTTTCATACAGTATGTGTCTATTCTGGGTTGAATGCATGTTTTTTAACGTTTGAGAGGTACTTTTATTAGTGTGTGTGCATGTATAAGTATTTTCAGACTTCCACGGTGTCCAAGTATGGATTTTTCGCTGCAAGATGTGTTGGTTTTTACTACTCATATAAGTATAATTTATTCGACTGAGAAGGTGATTTCGGAGGACGGTGCGCCATCTGTTGGGCAATGGATGGGATGGGGATACGAGCCTACTTCCATCTGCGCTCCTTGGTCTCAGAGCTCAGGCTGCGGAGGACATGATCCTGGAACAGAAACAGCAAGCAGGTCGGTCGGAGGTTTTTCCCAAAGCGCCTCAAACCTATTGTGGTAGCCATTTTTCCAAGATGACTGACGTTTTTTTCCCTAACATGTTTTTTCTCTTAGGGTAGCCATTTTTTCAAGATGGCTGATGTTTTTTCCTTACAGTTGACTGTTTTTTCTCTTAGGGTAGTCATTTTTCCAATATAGCTGACATTTTTTTCGAAGATGGTTGATATTTTTTTCAATTGGTTTTTTTTGAAGTCGTCATTTTTCCAATATGGCTGTCATTTTTCATTCATCTAAGTGACCATGTTTTTTTTTCCTCAATTTTTTCGGCGGCCATGTTTTTTTCTCAAGTATTTGTCAGAAATAGTTTGGCGGTCATGGTTTTTTCTCGAAATATCCATTTTTCAATATGGCTGTCATTTTTTATTCATCTAGGCGGCCATGTTTTTTTCCTTGATTTTTTCTATAACGGCAGCCATTTTTTTTCTATCGTATACCTGAAGACCCCTTCAACGAACCGCCTATGGCAGAGCTCAGGTGAAAACTCCGAACTTCCGCCTTGCCGGTTCGACAGAACCCGGTGCATCCGCCAAAACCCTATGTCACTACGAACTCAGATGGAAGTGGGCTCGTATCCCCATGGCTTTACTACTAATTTTCATCCATTGCCCAACAGATGGCGCACCGTCCTCCGAAATCACCTTCTCAGTCGAATAAATTATACTTATATGAGTAGAAAAAACCTCTGAAACGTTGAAAACATGCATTTTACTCAGCAAACATCCACCCGATTCAGCATACATTCATATTTTCAAAGAAAAAACAATAATTCGTCCTCTGCAGCGAAAAATCCATACTTGGACACCGTGGAAGTCTGAAAATACTTATACATGCACACACACTAATAAAAGTACCTCTCAAACGTTAAAAAACGTGCGTTCAACCCATAACACATCATGTTTCTAGGAAAAACGAGTAATTCATAGTCTACGGCGAAAAAACGGCTCTCGTTTATATGAAAAAAAGTACAAGGTAATCGTTCAACACCGAATAAAAAAGGGAAATTTTCCCCAAACAAAAAAAATCCATTCTATAACACTGGAATTGATCTTTCCCCAAAAAAATTTTTTTACCAAGAAACCATTTAAATTTTAAAATGTTGCCTAAACCCTCATGTTTTTAACCCCAAAAAAAACCCGAAATTTTTTTTCCCAAAAATTCCATTCTTTTTTTTATTCAAAAAAAATTTTTTTAAATTTTCCCAATTCAATCCACTGAAAAGGGGAAACGCTGGAACTTAATTTTTCTTTTTAATCCAGGGAAAACCCAAAATTTCTTTTATGTACTCAAACGAATTTGATGATCGGAAAAAAAGGATTAAACAAAGGGAAATGAAATGAAAAAAAAAACAAACCCCAAAAATCTGGGGGTCCCCCCGTTCCAAAATTCGGGCCTGCAGGGAAAACTGCTGAAAAAAGGTTTTTCTCGTCGCCCCGGATTTGGCGTTGCCGAAATTAGTTCAAAGTACGATATTTTCAACTTAAGGGGGCTTGATTTTTTTTTTGGGGATTGGAAAAATTTTTAAATTTGTGTTTTCTCAACGTTTTTTTTTTTTGACTATTTTTTTTTTGATATTTGGGGGGGGGAAATTTTTTTTTTCCGGTTTAAATTTTATATATTTCCCCTCACTCCACATCAACCCCGTTTAAAAAGGGGATCTCCCATTTTCCCCTGGAGGTACCGGGGGGAAAGGGGGGGGGAAGGGGGAGGGGGGGTTTCAGGGGGTAGGGGGAAGGGGGGACATTTTTGGGGTAGGGGGAAGGGGGGGAAAATTTTAAGGGGTTTTTAAGGGCGGGGAATTTGGGGGGGGGTTTAAGGGGGGGGGTGGGGAAAACCCTTCCCTATTCCTCTTTTTAATTTTACAAACCGCCCCCATCCCCCGTAAATCTTTTCGATGACGTCATCCTTTAATTTATTTTGAATCCCTCCCGGGGGGGCTGTTTCGTTCTGCCCCGGGGTCTACCATTGTTCTCGAAAAGTTTTTTAAATATAAAAATTTTTTGCTGTTGATTCTTTTTTTTCCCCAACCCTGGCGGGCCAAACTGATTTGGCTCGGGGGACCTTTTTCAAATTTTAAAAGGTTCCCAAATTAAAAAAAATTTTTAAGTTTTTGATCGTCTGATTTCCCGGACCCTTCCCCTTTTTCAAACTGATCGGGGAACCCCGGGGCATTGGGTTTTTCCAACCAATTTTTTTAAAAGGGCACGCCTTTTTTTTATTTTTTGGGGGCGAAAATCGGGCTGTTTTTTTTCAAAACCGGGGGGTTTTTCCGGGGCCTGCCATTATAACTTCGGTGGTTTTTCGCCCCCTCTCTCCCCCAAAATTTTTTAAAACAAACCCTTTTCGCTTTTTTATTTTTCATTCATTTTCCCAAATTTACCGGGGGGGTTTTTCATTTTCTAAATTTTAGGTTTTTGGGCCCTGTCTTTTTTTAAAAATGACCCCTGACACCCTCATTGGGTCTTCCCCAACCCCAAATTTTTTCCCCAAAAAATTTTTTTGTCTTTTTGTGGGTTTTTTATGGGTTTTAAAAATCGGGCGTTTTGGGTTTTAGCTCGGGGGTTTTTTTTAAATCTGTTTTTTAAATGATCGTAACCCCCCGGAAAATTTTTTTTCGCCAATTAATCTTCCTCTGTCTGATTTTCGTCGGCCCTTTATCAGTTTTCCCAAAGGGGAATTTTTGGTGTCCTCTAAATTTGGGTTTTTTTTTCCCCGGGAAAGGTTGGGGATTCATTTTTTTGGGGAAAAATTTTACTTTAAAAATTTTTCCCCTAAAAAAAAAGATGAACCCAACTTTTCCCTCATTATTGGGGTTTTTTCCCCCAAAAATAAGGGAAAAAACCCCCCCCCGGGGTTGGGGGTCCAAAACCAGGGGGTGTTTAAAAAAAACTCTAAAAAGGAAAAACACCCGGCCCGGCTGGCATCTGCTCCCCAAAAAATTTTAAAATCTGCAAAAAAAAAATACGAACAAAAAAAGGGGCAGGACTCCCTCAAAATTTTTTTAAAACGGTTGTGGAATGACGGTGAATCGGCGTTCGGTTCTCGTACGGGGGAAAATATCTACAATTTTTTTTCCCCAAAATAAAGGCATTTCTTTTTTTTTTTTTAAAAATCCTTTAAAGGGGAAAAATCCGTGGGGTTTTGGGAATTTTTTTTTTCCCCTAAAGGGGGAGATTTTTTTTCCCCCGGGGCGTTTGGCGGGGAAAATTTCCCGACCGGTAAAAAAATTTTTTTAACGGCCATTCTCCTTTTTTTGGGTATTTTCTTGGATTTAGGGTTTTTTATGATTTTGGGGGCCCCCTGATTGAACTTGAAGAATTTTTTTGGGGAAAGGGGGTTTGGGGCTTGAAATTGTGGGGGTTTGGGGTTTTAATAAAATTTATATACAAAAGGGTTCATATTTGAATTTTGGCCGAGGGGAAAAGCCCCCCTTTTTAAAGTAATGAAGATGAAAACCCCGCTCCCGGGGCTTTTGGGCCTTGTTCCTTGAAAAAAATGGGGTACATCAAAATCCCCCTTATTAAAATTCTGGTTTTAAAAGGAAATTCGTTCCCCTTTTAAATTCCCAATTTGGGGAAAAAAAAACCTTTTTGGGTTATTTTTAAAAAAAAAGGGGAAATCTTTTTGGGCCTTTCCCTTTCCCCTTTTGGGTTTTACAAAAGAAAAAATAAATTTTTTCATACAAACCCCAAATTCTGATGATTTTTGTTATTATTTTGGATCGGATTTTATCGGCTTTTTTTCCCCAACAACCCAAAAAGGTTTTTAAAAAAAAAAATATTTTTTAAAAAGCCTTCTTATTTCGAATCGAAAAAAATACGGGAAAAATGAAACCCAAAAAATGAACTTTTAAAAATTTTAAAAGCCCTTTTTAAAAACTATTCTCAAATTTAAAGACTTTAAATTCAAAAGGGGACCTTTTTTTAAAAAAAGGGCTAAAATTCAACCCAAAGGGGAAAAAATACCCAAAATGCATAAATTTACTATTAATGTTCGTATTTTTTAAAACCCCCCAAACCCTTAAAAAGGGGGGTTTTCCGGGAAGGTTCCAAAAACCGGAAATTTTGGTGAAAAAAATAAAAATTTTTCCCGGGAATCTGCTAATTTTTAATTGACGTTTGGGCGGGAAATGCATTCAAGAAGAAAATTTTTAAAATCTGTGAAAATCTTTTCTCTGGGCGATAAAAAGAGACCATTTTCATCTTTTCCAACAAATAATAATAAAATAATAATTCTTCAACCCCGGTGCTCTTCCAAAAATTTTTAATATCAATCACCCCAAAGATAACAAAAATTTTTTTTCCAGTATTCCATAATCTCGGCCCTATTCAACCATTTTTTTTTTGAAAAATAACCCCAAAAAAAGGGGAAAATTGGGGTTCTTTTAAAACTAAAAAATACATTTCTTTTAAACCTATCGGGGGGGTCCCCAAATTTTAAATTTCGATTCTTTTTTCTTTCCCCTTTTTAAAATTCATCTCTGGGGAAAAAATTGGGGTCTTCTACCCCAAAATTTCAAATTTAAAACTTTTAAAATTTAATGAAAAATCGTTTTTTTAACGAAAAGGGGGTTTTGCTTACGATTATTTTTTTTCGCTTTTTAAAAATTAATGAAACTTTCTATCGGTTTTTAAACCGGGGCCAAAAAAACCTTTGAAACCCCCGAAAAAACTGGGCCTATTATTTTCCCCCTTTCCTTTGAATTTTTATTTTTTTATGAAAAAAGGGCATTTTTTTGAAAACCACGTTTTGAAAAAAGGGTGGGAAAATCACGGCGCCTGAACCCCGCCCTTTTATACTTGGGGTTATAAAGGAATTTTGTTATTCTAAAAGGCGGGTTTTCCCCAAAGTTGTTGTCTTTTATTTGTGAAAGGGTTTTGGGGGGGGAACTGTAAAAATTTTTTTCAAAAAAGGAAAAAAAAATAATCGATATCTACCGTCATTGATTCCCTCAAAACCTTAGGTTAAAAACATTAATAACCCCGGGGGGGTTGAAATTCCTTTACCTTTTGGGGTTTCGGTGGTCCAAATTTTTAATTTTCCTTTTCCTGAGAATCTAAAAAGGATTTTTGGGGGTCTGGAAATCCCAATATTTGCGATTAAATGGAATTTTCCTTTTTTCCTGAACTAAGGCCCCAAAAAAAACCCTCAAAAATTTTTCTAAAATTTTTGGCAACTCTTTTTAAAAAATGCATCGTTTTACGTTAACCAAAACGGAAAAATTTTTAAAGGTCTTTTCAAAATCCTGGAAAACCCTTTAATTCGGGCATCTTTTAATGAAGCCCCCATGGGGAAAACAAATTTTGGAAAACCAAAGGAATTTTTTAAAAAAATTTTAAAATTTTAAAAATGCTGTTTGGCGGCAAAATCGGAAAAAAACGAAAACGGGTTTTTTATTTTTTCAAAATGAATCGGATCTATAACAAAAGGAATTAAGGGGGATGCAATATTCAATGAAAAAATTTCCCAATAAGTTTTAAAAAACCGGTTCCTTTTTAAAAAGCCAATATGGGCTTTTTATCGCTTGAAAAACAAAACTAAAAATTTTGATTTCCCTACGATTTGAAAAAGGGAGGTAAAATTTTCCGTATTCTGGGGAAGCTTTTTCGCTTTTAAATTTTGAAAAATTTGGGTTCCCCTTTTGGAATTTTTGGGGTTTCATTTTTTTCGATACCCCGGTTTTCCCCAGAACAATGGTAAAATACCCAATTAACGAAAAAGTTCTGGAAAAATGAAGGACGAAATAACCCCGATTTATGACCAATTTTTCCCCCGGGCTCGAATCAAAATTAAAACCCCAATTTTTAACAAAAAAAAAAACTTGAAAAATTTTAAAAAAAAAGGCTGGAAATTCTTCGGAAAATTTTAAAAAATGGAACCTGGCGAAAGGGTTTTAAAGGTCCGTCAATTTGAAATAACGGAAATTCCCAAAAAAAAAGTTCATCAACGTTACGGGAAACGAAAAAAAAACCCGGGTTTTTTCTTGGAACAAAAAATCCCCTGGGAAAGGTGATAAAAATTAATGATCCCGGAAACCCCCCGAAAACTTTTGGGTTTTCCTTTCCCAAGGGGGTTTAGGACTCGAGATTTCCGGGGGTTTACGGGGGAACGGGGTTCAAAAGGGTATTCCCGGATTTTATTTTTTAATTTTTTTTTTTAAAATTTTCTTTTTTTTTATGTTTTTTAAATTTGTAGGGGAAAAAAAAATTTTTTTTTTGTTTTTTCCCTGGTATAGTGTTTTTGGAATGGGGGGGGTTAGTAAAAAAAGATTTTGGTCCCCCGAAGTTTCCTTTTTTTTTAAAAAGACTTTTTAATTTTTGGGGTTTTTTTTTATTTTTATGGGGCGTTTTGGGGGGGGGAACGTCAGGCGTTCTCTTTATGATAGTCGTTCATTTTTTTTTTAAAGACGTTTTTTTAAACATGTTATTTTTTTTTGATGTTTCGAAACTCAAAAAATGAGGGTGTATGTTAGCGGTTTGGTTGGTTTTATTGTTTTAAAAAAAATAAGTCCGGATGGGGGGGAAAAAAACCTTAAAAAAGGGGGAATATTGGGGGGTTTGGGAAGGGGGTTTAAATTTTAAAAAATCGTCGAATGTTTGCAGAAGGCAACACTCATATAAAAACAATGTTAGCAAAATTTGGGTTTGGGTTGGGTTGATAAAAAAAATAAAAACCCCTTAATTTCAACATCCATCAAACAGGGGGAAAAAAATTTTACCCCAAATTCCCCTTAAAGTTCACAAACCCCAAAACTATTTATGCATAAACGTTAACCCCCCTGAAAAAATTCCAATCTGGGGAAAAGTCTACCAAAAAAACCATCGGGGTTAACCTAAAAAATTACCGGTTTTTAAATCAAAAAACCTAGATCGGGGGAAAAAAATATTATCCGGGAAAACCATCGGGGTTAACCCCCAAAATCCACCTAAAAAGGGGAATCAAAAACCTTTTACGTGAAAAAATTCCTAGATCTGGGGAAAAAATAAAAACACCCCGGGGAAATCGGAAAAAAAACCCGGGGGAAATTTTAAAACAAAACCTCGAAAAATTCCAAATCTGGGGAAAATCAAACACCCATGAAAACCCCTCATTTTGGGGCCAAAATTTGGGGGAGTTTGGGGGAAAATTGCCCCAAAACTCGAAAAAACCCGATCTGGGGAAAAAAACCCAACTTCTTTGGAATGGGGAAAAATCATATAAAAGGGAAAAAATTCATGGGGGTTTTCTTAAAATACAGTAAAAAGGGGAAAAAACCCGGGAAAGGGTCGGGACGTAAATGGGGGTTTGGGGGTCGTTTGGGGGCATAAAATGTTTTTTGGTTTGGCCCCTTTTTAAAAGGGGAATTTCCCCAATCTAAAAAAGGGGAAAATCACTTTTCCCCCTCTCTAACACACAGGCTTTTAAAATTTTCCTCGGGGTCGAAAACCCCATTTTGGTCAAAAAAATAAAAAATTCCCCCAAACCCCCGTATATCTCCCCAATAACCCCGGTTGGTGATCTCGCGAACTGGTGGGGGGTAGGGGGGCCAAAAAGTTTTATTATGAAAATATCCGATAAATTCTACCTTTTTCATCTCCCTAAAAGTCCGCTTACGGCTAATATAACAAATATCAGGAAAGATACGCCAATATAACACGGGATAATCTATCAAAACTTAGAGTTGTACAACAGTCAGTTGTGAAACAACTAGTCAATATTAATTAGAACCCCAAATAAGGGGTCAACTCATTTGAATTACGAATTTTTTGAAGCCGGTTTTTGTTTATATATTTTATTCTCCGGTAAATAGCACTATTTGAAATCAAATACATTTAAGAGCTAAAAGTCATGATTTTTTTAATCCAAATTGAAGTGAATCAGGTGCATAAACGTGTGAGAAATATTGTAATAAATAAAATCCAATATATGAAATGGCAAGATCAGCAGGAGCCATCCCCTCGGCAGGGCAAGCAGGTGGTCGAACATCCTCAAGCTGAAGCCGTAATCCCCCCCCCCACAAGAAGAGGAGCAGCAAGAAGATATTGTTTTACTTGTATATATTAGTTAAGTTTTGAAAATGTTTGTGTAAATATTACTCAATAAATGCTATTGGATTGGATTGGTGCCCCAATTTCGAAGTTATTTTAATTTCTGTTCAAGACACACCTATGTTTTTTTTTCAATGGGAAATTTATATAGGTACGTAAGCTAACAGTTTCATTTTCAAACTGGTGTTCTAGTTCGCAGATATTTGGCATGAGATCCATTTCTAGTGCGCATTATAAGTTGTAAATCATTGTGATATAAGGAAGATTTTGGTGTCTTTTTTTAACGGTGCAAATGGGCACATGTTCATCAAATTACTTAATATTACAGTCATTCAAGAAAATTACTTCATAATTCATATCCTTAAATTTGAAATTCTCACCCATGCTACATTATTAGCGTCCAGTGGAAAATAATCTAGGTGAACGTTTCTGTAATTTCTGCAAAATATCAGTCCATCGCAAGAATTATCTGTTACCAAATCGATATCACAACATATCATGTCTTACCATAATTTTCTCTGCTGATACAGATAACATCTATTAACATTATTGAATGTTTCAATGTCACGGGTATTATGATTCAACAAGTTTATATTTATATCAAACTAACAGAACCCTGGGTTTGAGATATAAAATTGCAACCTCCATTAAATTTTTAACCTAGTCGTCGCTATTTTTTTCCGGTGGACGATATACCACGACTACGTTTTTTTTTTGTTTACATAAACATTCTAGGCCATTGAGAGTAATAGATGAACGACGTAGTTTTATTTTGTATAGTGAATTCAGGAAAAAAAATATCCCCCATCTTTTCCTTTTCCTTTCTTCTGTTCAGTTCTAAATTGAAGCTGGATTTTAAAATTATCTGGGGGCTCTGGCGGACCAAGTTTAGATTACAATAATGAGGTTTTTTATCTGTTATAAACCTCGAAGCTATCAGAACAATTGTTCAAAGATATTAATATGACTTACTTGGAGGGGGCTTTTTTTTACACGCCAATTGTGGAAATACCAAAACACTTTTATATGAAATTTTCTCTTGAAAATAATGCAATGTTCATGCACTTTTATGAATAATTCATCAAATGAGTTTTAACATCCTATTCAATTCCATTAACTCATTGTAATTTTCAACTCAACAGAATTAGTAAAAAATTGAATATGAATTACCCCAAAGGGCCCGGTACTTACATGGAAGTATATTACACCTTAAAACAATCGTCATGAATGAATAACAAGATATCAACTTTCTAAATTTAGTATATATAGGGGCAAGAATTGATTCTAGAAATGATTGAGTTTCCCGATTGCAACATTTCTGGTTGAGATCAGTCTCCCCCATTATTTGGGTGATAATTTAAATTTTGTTTCTTTGCTGATGATTCAATGGGCATAAGTATCATTCCTAACATACTATTTTTTTCCTTGCATTGCAATAATCGATACCAAATGAAAAAAATAGTAAAATTCTGAAAAAATTTAAAAGATGATAAGTTTTAATTATCGATTTTTTTTAAAAGTCATTTAATGAACATTTAGTCGATATTATTGCGAGAGCAGAATTGATAATAAAATTAATCATTCATGTAAAAAAACAATTTAGGTAGTTCAATTTTGTATATGTACTTAAACCCGGGGATTTTGGCTTAGGGACCACTGCCCCCCCCCGATCATTTAAACCTCAAATTATTGTTTTTTTGGGAAAAATAATAT